>CM053033.1:32261999-32461999 GCA_028564925.1 Lithobates sylvaticus | reverse complement strand
GAAAATAACCACCACACATTTAAAATAATCTTTTAAATGTATTGGGTTAATTTGTATTATTTTATACAAAACTGGTATCACAAGTCACATGACCAGCAGTCTGATCTGATGCAGAAAAATGAAAGAGCAGAGGATACCACTGTGTGTTTCTGTGTATTTGCAAGAAAACTGACAATGCACACATGTTTTTGGCAGAAAAATGAAATATTGTACTGATAAAAAATCATAATAATTGAAGACACACTTCTTTCCTTCATTCTCAAAGCAAACATAACACATTTCTCTACACTATTCGACTCCAAGGATTATCCAACAAGAAGAATCATTACTCTGAATTGGCTTCAAAGTTTCCCTTGAGATGGATTTTTGCAATATGTGCCCTAATGCGAAAAATCCATTTTTTTTTTTTAATGCATGGCGCTTTTTTGTAAAAATTATTGTAGAATAAATTTAATTCTTTCTATTTTCGGAAAATTACTATTTTTTTTCTTCATTTAGTTTTGCCTGCATTTCAAATGAATATCTCCAATTGATAAAGCAGACTGTTGAATGTTATTTTCTTCTATCGTGCAGCACTTTTCAAAGGATAGTGTGATATATTTTAGAAAAGAGATCAAGCTGTGAAGGTTTGCGTGTCTTCCCTAAACTAAACTAAGCTCTTGTCAATCAAGAAAGCCCCAGTCCAATCACGGTCCCCCTTTCCTGAAAGCACATCATCCTGCTGTGCTTTTATACATCACACTGAAGCATGTTTTGATGCATTTTTGCTATCACTTTTAGGGCTGTGAACTAGAAGAACATAATGCAGCAAACCATTCTCTCGAACAGTTTCTTGCTGAAATCTTGTCTGTGATTTTGCATGCATTGCTTCTAATACGTCCACTCCAAGTACAAACACTGACAAAAAAATAAACATGTCAAAAATAAGTGAATTTGCTTTGTGTAATGTTACCTGGGCTTTGCCTTCTCCTGTTTTAGTGTGCACCCTGGTGGTGACAGGTATGAGTGCTCTGTTATCTTTTACATACATTGTGTTCTTAGTAAACCCACTCATTTCACCAACAGGGCAAACTGATTCAGTTCCTTATTTGAATTTGCAGTGTAGGCTTGTAAGTTACTGTAACCAGCAAATAATAGACAAGTTAACTGAAAATCAGTAGCTTTCAGCTGACACATTCTGCTGTTATTGCTATTCACTCTTCTAGTGCAGTTATTTCCCTGTCTTGCAAAGATTTCATGTTGCATAGTGAGGTGATCTTATACAAATATTTTGAGAGATATCAAATATTTGCTCCAAGCAATCACTGAGTAGCACATTGAGACAGAAAAGGTATGTTTTCCATCAGCCACCATTTTGTAAACAATTTTCCTAAACAAAAACTAGCTTTTTCACCATGGGAATGCACAGTACAGAAGCAACCAATCAGATTTCATTATTCATTTTTCTGTAGTCAAATCATCAAAGTGGTCGATAACACACTATATAAACTTTACACTATGCTCTCTGTTTATTAATGTAATCTGCCCTAGTGTCTGTGCCTTATAGGAGGAGGAGAGAGCCATCCATTCATGTGAGCACAGAGCGGCGCTCTGAAATTAGTTATATAGCTGCATTTTTTTTATAAGGCACAGAAACTGGGGCAGATTACATTAATAAACAGAGAGGATAGTCTAACCCCCCTGGCGGTAATCCCGAGTCTGGCTCGGGGGGGAACTTCAGTACCATAAGCGGTAACCCCCGAGCCAGACTCGGGATCGCATTGCAGGATACAAGGAGACTTACTTACCTTGGAAATCAAAAAGTGCAGCGCTTTTAAATGTCCTATATATGATTATTAGACATTCACACATAAATTGGAAACAAAATGAAAATACCTATATATGAGTGTATTCACACTCAAATATGAAGTGAGTATGAAATGAGTGTTTATCCCTAAACACACCTTACAAAGTGATCATGGTAAAGAACCAATGCATACATAAATGAATATCTAACTTGAAATCTCTATTTAGAGACGTGAAATGAACTCTAATAAGTATGTAACTATGTTTGAACATAGAAAGTGATACAAAATGGATCTAAATGATATAACTAATACACCACAACTGTGATACAAAAGTGTATAAAACAAAAATAAACGTGACTTTTGTGCGGCTTGTCTGAAGAGGTCCGTCACCAATAGGAATGAGGCTTACCAAAACTTGTGGACTCAGATAGGTATACACTGTATGAGTCACAAATGCTTGATGGTGTCAGCTACACCAGTGGGGACGACTCCCAGCCCAGGCATATGGTAACAGTAAACCAAGTCTTTGTAGAATGGTCCAAAGGAACTCAGGGACAAGATAGTAGGCAGTATATGGTATGGTACATCCCCCAAGGTATAACCAATAATAAAGAGAGAGGGGACCATATAGTGTAATACCGTCAGGTGAATACATTTATTAAAATCACATGAAATGGGTACTCACATGTATAGAAAGGTTAAAAGCATGGATATAATATTGGCAGCAGTGGCATCAGTGAGTCATCTCCCGACATGTTTCGCCTCCATAGGGCATCATCTGGGGATTACACATTACCAAATTGGTCATAGTTTGGTAGGGATATGTGTGGCTGGAAGCCCAGGTGTTTGCAGACAGCCATAGCCAAGAAACCTGTACAAGTCAATGATGTGCTGATTATCTGCCACTGTAAGCAAGTGTCTGCACATCAAGTGGCTATATGCAATTAGGGACAGATGATCATCCCTGGATGCAAACAGATTGTGTCCAGGATCTTGTAACTACTGTGCAGAAATATGCCTATACTGTACATGCTTACAGTTTAAGCTTTTGTCAGCCTGTCATTGGCTTGAACAGGCTTCCTGGCCTCAGCTCTCCACAAACACTAGGGCTCCCATCCACAGATATTTGCAGTATACCTGCTGCACCATGGAAGAATTGGCCATTTGAATAAAATCTTAGTTTCAAAGACTGTTTTCTCCTACCAAATAAAAGTTGCTTCTCCATAAAAATCTATTTACTATATACATGTTAAGAATTAAAATTAGTATTAAGTCAGGGATAACTTTGCAGCATGTTTTCTTAGGTGACAATAGATCATGATCTGATGTTGTCAAAAGTGACTATAGCTCTGTTGGTATCAGGGGCATATATACCGAGAGGCAAATAAGGCGTGTCCCTCAGGTGGCGTTTTTCGAGGGGGGGGGGTGGCCTGGCAGAGACGGCTGTCGGTTTTCTTGTAGTAGAAATTGGAGTGCCTTACTAGCTGCTCGATTGTTATTATAAGCAACAGGAGGAGACACCCGGCTCTCTCGGGCTCTCCCGTCCCAACAGGACTCCCGAACGACCAGCCAGCGCATCCATCGGCTGGCCAGACAGCCAAAGAGGGCCAGGATTGTTTTTTCGGAACAGTAAATCGCAAGTGATGACATCACTTACGGTTTACTCGTTAACCATCAGCACCAGTTTTAAAAATCTACAGCATTTAAAAGCACTGATCTTGGTGTTTTGAACGCTTTTAATTGCAAAGGATGGATCTGGGGTCTTCTAGACCCCAGATCTCTCCCTAAAGAGTATATGTCACATGCCTATTGCTGTCACAAGGATGTTTACATTCCTTGTGACAGCAATAAAAGTGATTAAATAAAAAAAACTAAAAAAAATTTAAGCAACAGTGTTAAAAAAAAAAAATGATAATAAAAAAAAGAAACTTGCGCACAAAGGTGGATGCACGTCTCGGTCCTGCATGCATGTAAACAGCGATCGTCCCACACATGTGAGGTATCACTGCAAACTACAGATCATGAACAGTAATATTTTTTATGTCACTTGGACGAATCTTGTCTCAGGGTCTGATGAGGAAGCAGCAGCTGTTCACCGTGAATGAGCAGCTTCCCCATCAGACCCTGAGACAAGAATGGTATACTGTGGCTGGGGTGGGACAAATTTAGATGGGGGACACACAATTTTAGTCTGGGGCAGCACAAAACCAAAATACACCACTGGTTGGTATACTGTGTCCATAACGCTCAGGATGCAATAGTAAAATCCAGGTTCTGGAGCTTTTCGTAAATGTCGCATTTATGTACACAGCGTCTCAATTTTGTATATGTAATCTCAGCCCAGCTGAAGATTCTGCGGGGAAAACAAGTTTTCTAAATCCAAATAGAGTAAAACATTAATAGCAGTAGGGAGACCTTGCCACAGAGCAGTTATACAAATATCGAGTCTATATTTTACATTTGTTTGGGACCAAATTATTTGGATGTTCTTCTCTGCCCCACTGCTTCTGAAGGCACATTTCTGGAAAGAAGGAAAGTTTAATAGTACTTGCATGAAATATAATCCCTAAAATAATAGGTTCTATTGATCTTGGAAATTGCCTGCTGCCTCCTGCTAACACGTTGTTATCATTCTTCTTAAATATTCGATCGCATCACTTGCTGTTTTGTGGGCAATTCTGTTTCTATACCAGGAGGGGAGGGAGGAAAAACAATTGAAGTTTGACTTCACTTGCTGAAATAGGAGATTTGCCAACAGTGATTACAGGGGAGAAAGCTGCAGCTTGCATGCTCTGAATCCTCAAACCATGCATTTGCAAATGGAAAGGACCTTAGTGACGATGTATGCAACCTGCGGCTGTCAGACATTGACCAAATGTACATGCTTTTGCAAATATATAGTGTGGTATCCTTTCTGGTCTCTGGTTTTCCACTTTTCTTGTAAAAATAAAGAACAAAGAGAATAAAAACTAGTACCCCTTGGTGTAAAGTTCACCTTGGCCTCACACTGCAGGACTGATTTATGAATATTGATGCAAAGAAAACTGGAGTGAAAATGAATCAAACGAAAAAATGGCTAAGCTTTTTTTTTTTTTTTTAAATCAGCTTTAGTTCCTAGGAGTCCTGATAACTGAAAAAAAATGTTATTTAATTAAAATTCACCCAGTCAGACCAACAAACCTTTGTCCATTTCAACTTTCTTTTAGACCACTTTTAAAATTATGCATAACAACCCATAAATACAAATGTCCAGCACATTCATTTCTATATAGGGCTAATTACCTAGTAGACATGGGAGCCATCAAAAAAATTGTTTCGCTCCTTTCCGTTCCGTATAAAAAAAAAAATTTGTAATTCGTAATTCGTGTATGAAATTTAATTCGGATTCGTACGAAATACGAATTTCATACGAATCGTTAATTTGGATAACGAATATCGACACTCTACGAATAATAACAAATTATTCGAAAACTTATTAACGTTACATAACACAAGTCTATTGTTCACGAAATTTAATTCGGATTCGTACGAAATACGAATTTCGTACCAATCGTAAATTTTAAACGTTTCTGTTAATTTGGATAACGAATATCGACACTCTAATAATAACGAATTATCCGAAAACGTATTAATGTTACATAACACAAGTCTATTGTCTATTGTTCACCAATCACTCAGAGGAAGTACGAAATACGAAATTTCGTTTACGAATACAAAATTTCGTATTTCGTACTTCCTCTGAGTGATTGGTGAACATAGACAATAGACTTGTGTTATGTAACGTTAATACGTTTTCAGATAATTTGTTATTATTCGTACAGTGTCGATATTCGTTATACTGAATTTCGAATTCATTCGAATCATTCGTTATATCCACTATAATTTTTTTTTTGTTGAAATTAGTTATTTGGTAGTTTGGATTCGGATAATTTGGATCGGAAATTCGTAAACGAAATTTTGTATTTCGTACAGAATTCGTATTCGTAAAAATTCGTAATTCGGATTCGTACGAATGTACGAATTTCCGGAAATTCGTACGAATTTCTGATTCGTACGAAACTAATCGCACATGTCTATTACCTAGTTGGGGGGTAAACAAGGGGCATTTTCCTGTTCCTACATCTATGTATTGACCTGGTTATGATAAACATATGGAGTAATCAGAGTATTTTCTATTTTTTAAAATTGTTTACGCTGGATCCAGGCATATCCTTATTGATACATTGCACCACGACTCTTTAGTTTCATGGCTGAAGATATGTGCATACTCTGAGAGGTGTGAACGTGCAAAAAAAAAATGCATGCCAGACCTAATATGCATTATGTGTAATTACCTAGTTAAAAGTAAGATAGCAAACTTATTTTCAATGTAATTGCTGAAGACCATAAAGAGCCAGAAATTCATACCTTCACCTCATTTATCATGACATGATATAAACCTTACTGGAAGACACGGAAGGCCTGTTTTTGATTAATACAATAAGATCAGTCATCTTTTGTTTTAGTTTGCACATCAATAATTTAAGGAGTCATGAATTAGCATTTTGGGTACTGAGAGAAACTTCAGATTTTTTTACAAGCTTTCCCAAAAGCTTAGGTGTTGTATGGTACCTGTATCTCAGTTTGGCACAGGGACTGGAAAAAGATTTCTATTATGTACGGTTATCTGTGATTGCTGCTGTTGATAATGATTCTGCAGCTTTTACCATTGATGATCTCAAAGTCTGCAGCAAAAAACAAAACGGTTTGGAGTGTTGATCTCTATGATCCACTGCAGCCCTCACTGTTTCCTCCTCCTAGCCTCCATCTCACTGCTGTTTCCTATAATGGCATGAAGGACAGCTGAAGAAACCAGCAAGAGCTGCAGGGTGATGCAGAAGATCAATGAGGTTTTGGTTTTCATTCAGACTTCATGGGAAAATTTCTCAAGATGGGAGTGGCAGTAGGAAGCATGGACAGTGAATAAGGTGGGCATGTACAGGTATGTCTTCAAAAACTTTTGCAACAGGATCACTTTAACATTTGGTCCTTGGACACGCTTGGACTGATTTACTTCAAGAAAATGCACAAATACAGTGAAAAGTTAAAATGAAGATAAGTAGTATGCTTGCACTGTGGATTTACTGGATACACAGATATCAATGCACCCAGGCATCTTGACCACTTTACTGGACTGCTAGAGCATACTCCCATGTCCAGTGCATACATCTCTGTACCAATTTTTATTGTGCATAAAACATTCAAAAAATTCAGCTTTTGTCCTTTACATTTTAATAAGGTGCACTAAGGAATCTACATAACTAAGCTCCACTTGGGGTTGCTGTTAAATTTATCCATCACTTTGCAAGGAATACTCACTCTTGTGAAAGGAAAATAAAATAAAAAACAAATAGGATTTTTGCTTGTACATGACTAGGTGATTAAAGTTAGCGTATGTTCATCTCATTCACTAAACTAAGTGAAAATTCAAATTGCAAAGAGACAACTCACTTAGCGTAGTGACTGAGGTGGAGCTGTGCTGAACTCAATCATCCAATCATGTGGAAGCAAACATCTTGTTTTTTTTCCTTGCACATGATTGGATGTTCTTTGCAAAGAGCAGTGACGGCCCGCTCAGTAGGGGTGCAGGGGCACCGCCCCCCTAATCCACGTGCCCAACCCCTAATCTCCATGCAGGGCACCAGATGCATGGATTTCACTGGGCCCTAATCTCCATGCAGAGCACTGCGCCCCAAGCACACCCACTTGTATGATGTGTGTGGCAGTGGTTGGAGCAGATAAGAAGTGGAGAGGTGGAGTAGAGAAGCAGAGGAAGAGGAGGAGGCGGGGGAGCTGGCGACAGCCAATAAGCGCACAGTCTCCGATGGTGACATCTGCAGAGGCAGAGTTGCTGTGCAGTCTGAGCTGGGAGAAGAAAGATGGCGATGTCTGTTGTTGGAGCGTGCCGCAGCCCAGCTCTGTCCACCTGGCTGCACTCCTACTGCTTCATCCATCTGCTGTGCACGGACTTCACGGTGGCCGAGAAGGAGGGAAAGCCATGACCGTGGATGGGGTAAGTGAGAACCCTGCCTCTTCATCACATGTGTATAGTAAAGTTGCTGTCCTGTAAACAGCATTGAATCACCTGCTGGATCTCCTAAATCTCATGAATGGTCAACATAATCTTCAATAATAGAAACATTGTGTACATTCCTAGTACGACTTATGAATTCAGCTTTAAGCTGAAAAAAAGAAAAATCATCAAACATTAAAAGAACGTGGGCTATGCCGATGAGAACGCCTACAGATTTTATCAGACTTTTTCAAAGACAAGGCATTTTCTTCCACACATTCATCAGCCATGTTCCAGTTTGGTGCACTTCCCCACTGCTTAGGCTGTGTTGTGCGTGTTTTATAAAAACTGTCATGCCAATAGAGCAGTGCTCAGATACTGTATATTTGCATGGGGCAATACATTGCAGTTCCACAAGAGATAAATAGCAAGATGCCACTTGAATTATTATAAACTCATTTATTGGGCTGCATAAGCCGACAAAATTTTCCATCAAAGTCTAAAACCAATGGATAGAAAATTACAATAGTGATCAGCTCCAACTGATCCTACCCAATGGCAGTGGTGGACAAACAACAGCTCCCTAAATCACAGAAAGGCTGTAAGAGAGGCTGCTCACCAGTGGGGGGTTGACTGCCTCAGTGCCCATCCCTATGATTGGTTCAGCTGCGGGCCAAAAGTGACATGAGCTGTAGACCAGATAGAGCCATGGGAGGCAGGTGTAACTTGCCTCTCATGGACGTCCAGAACTTCTGTGCTTGTGGAGCTGTTGTTTTTTCACCACTGCCATTGGGTAGGCAGTGGATAGCCAATTATGTGATTGAAAGCTGATCCTCCAGGCTCCAGATTATTTTTCCAGTTATTAAGACCAAAAGCTTTCTGTCACAGCTCAGTCTCCATGAGCACATAATCAGCCAGCTTTAAGCACAAACATCAGAGTACATATTTGACGCGCCACAGAAAAGGCCCATTTCCAAAAGGCCCATTTCCAATCTTATACAGTTGTGTTCATACGTTTACATACCCTGGCAGGATTTATGATTTCTTGGCCATTTTTCAGAGAATATATATGATAACACAAAAACTTTTCTTTCACTCATGGTTAGTGTTTGGCTGAAGCCATTTATTATCAATCAACTGTGTTTACTCTTTTTAAATTATAATGGCAACAGAAATTACCCAAAAGACCCTGATCAAAAGTTTACATACCCTGGTGATTTTGGCCTGATAACATGCACAGAAGTTGACACAAATGGGTTTAAATGGCTATTAAAGGTAACCATTCTCACGTGTGTATAAAAGGTCAATGGGTTTCTGGACTCCTGACAGACCCTTGCATCTTTCATTCAGTGCTGCACTATGTTTCTGGATTCTGAGTCATGGGAAAAGCAAAGGAATTGTCAAAGGATCTGCGGGAAAAGGTAGTTAACCACTTGCCGACCGGCGCTCGACGTTATACGTCGACAGAATGGCACGTACAGGCAGGAGGGCGTATATATAAGTCCCTCCTTTAGCCTGTCCGTGCCATCGGGAGCACGCCGGGAGCGGCACGCTCCCGCGCCGGTCGGGACCCCCGTGAGTCCGATCGCGGGCCCCGCGGACTCGATCGCCGCGGGGACCCCCGCGATCGTCTCACGGGAAGGCTGAACGGGGAGATGCCGAGATAAACAGCATCTCCCCGTTCTGCCTAGCTAGTGACGCCGATCTCTGCTCCCTGTGATTGGAGCAGAGATCAGCATTCACTAGCTGACAGCCACGCCCCACCACAGTAAGAAACACACCCCTAGGCATACTTAACCCTTACACTGCCCCCTTGTGGTTAACCCCTTCACTGCCAGTGTCATTTATACAGGAATTAATGCATTTAAATAGCATTGATTGCTGTAAAAATGACAATGGTCCCAAAAATGTGTCAAAAATGTCCGATGTGTCCGCCATAATGTCGCAGTCAGTCACAAAAAAAATCGCAGATCTCCGCCATTACTAATAAAAAAAAATTATTAATAAAAATGCTATAAAACTATCCCCTATCTTGAAAACGCTATAACTTCTGCGCAAACCGATCAATAATCGCTTATTGCGATTTTTTTTACCAAAAATATGTAGAAGAATACGTATCGGCCTAAACTGAGGAAAAAAAATGTTTTTTTATATATTTTTGGGGGATATTTCTTATAGCAAAAAGTAAAAAACAATGCATTTTTTTCAAAATTGTCGCTCTATATTTGTGGGAAAAAAAGGATGTCAATTTTGTTTGGGAGCCACGTCGCCCGACCGCGCAATTGTCAGTTAAAGCGACGCAGTGCCGAATCGCAAAAAGGGGCCTGGTCCTTTGGCTCCAAATTGGTCCGGTCTGAAAGTGGTTAAACTGTATAAAACAGGATAGGGATGTAAAAAAATATCCAAGGAATTGAGCAGCAGTCTTTAAACTCTAATCAAGAAGTGGAAAAGAGGGGTTCTGTTGAAACAAAACCATGGTCAGGTAGACCAACTAAAATTTCAGCCACAACTGCCGGGAAAATTGTTCGGGATGCAAAGAAAAACCCACAAATAACTTCAGGTGAAATACAGGACTCTCTGAAAACATGTGGTGTGGCTGTTTCAAGATGCACAATAAGGAGGCATTTGAAGAAAAATGAGCTGCATGGTCGATTCACCAGAAGAAAGCCATTGCCAAATGCCACAAAGTAGCCCGCTTACAATATGCTAAAAACAGCACAGAGACAAGCCTCAAACCTTCTGGCACAAAGTAATTTGGAGTGATGAGACCAAAATTTAGCTTTTTGGCCACAACCATAAAGGCTACATTTGGAGAGGAGTCAACAAGGCCTATGATGAAAGGTACACCATTCCTACTGTGAAACACAGAGGTAGATCACTGATGTTTTAGGGATGTGTGAATTACAAAGGCACAGGAAATTTGGTCAAAATTGATGGCAAGATGAATGCAGTATGTTATCAAAAAATACTGGAGGAACATTTGAATTCATCAGCCAGGAAGCTGCACATGAGCCACTCTGGGGAGATCTCAAACATGCAGGTTATGCAAGACAGCCCAAAAGTTTCCAGGAACTGGAGGCTTTTTCTAAGAGGAATGGGCAGCTTTACCATCTGAGAAGATAAAGAGCCTCATCCACAAATACCACAAAAGACGTCAAGCTGTCATTGATTTTTAAATGGGGCAATACAGGCATACCTCACTTTTAAGTACACAATGGGGTTTATTTACTAAAGCTAGAAAGTGCAAAATCAGCTTCCAGGTTTTATTACCAAAGCTTAATTGAACAAGCTGGGGTTAGAAGCTCATTGGTTTCTATGCAGAAGTGAGCCTGATTTTGCACTTTCCAGCTTTAGTAAATAAACCCCATTGTGACTTAAAAGTGGGGTATGCCTGTACACCGTATTAAGAACTGGGGTATGTAAACTTTTGATAGGGGTCATCTGTTAGCATTATGATTTAAAAAGAGTAAACACAGCTTATGGATAATAAATGGTTTCAGCCAAACACTAACCATGAGTGAAAGAAAAGTTTTTGTGTTATCATATTCTCAGAAAATAGATCATAAATTATGTCAGAGTATGTAAAATTATGAGCACAACTGTATGTTTGAGCTGGACATTAACAGGTTAAAAAGAACAACAATTATTCATAGTTGTGTTATGTTTCACTTCTCTGATGCAAAAAAAATATCTGGCAACTGATTAGAAATGGATTCTACCTATTAAAGCCCTTTGAAAATGTGACCAGATTCTTCAGTTAGGCAAATGGCAGCACAAATGAAGGCATTCCTCTAATAATAACAATTTCTTAAAAACTCAGGGTTGCTTTCGCCCAGGTCCCTTATACCTTAATGGGTACTGGAAGAGCTGCACACCCTGCACCAATTGAAGTTCCAGTAATGGGTGTTTTATTGATAATAAAAGGTAGCAATTTTTTTCTTGTGAAAAAATAAAAAAGTAGAAATTTGTGGTGCATTTATGTGGAAAAATATTTCAGGGTTAAGTTAAGATTCAGATCAGCGATAAAACTTATTTTAGTTTTATGATTTACACTCCTTTTTGAGGTGAAAAGTGATTGTATTAATAGCAAAGGTTTAAAAATGTAGCTACCCATAGTCATTTTTATATTTAATTGGCATCATGCACTATCCTGTTGCGTTTACAGGACAAGAAGTGAACGGAAATGTCATTAACTCAAGCAGCACACTGCACATTAACTACTTTAAGGAAGGGTTATAATCACTGTTGGTCTATATAACTATAGGTAAAACTTTTTTTTTTCATTTTGGATAGAGCATGGGAGAGTTATAACCCCTGTCAGATTTTTTTTTTTCGCCATCTGTGTCCACTTGGGGAGATTTCTCTTCACTTCATGCTAAACAGGAAGTCAGAGGAAATCCCTGCAAATGAAGGGAATTCCTTGGGGACCCCCAGGTCACCTGAACTAGTGTTCCCATTGGAAGATTTTCCCTCTATTACTTTTCTGGGGACAACCCAAAATTTGG
The DNA here is from genome assembly GCA_028564925.1 of Lithobates sylvaticus. Lineage (NCBI taxonomy): Eukaryota > Metazoa > Chordata > Amphibia > Anura > Ranidae > Lithobates > Lithobates sylvaticus. Next base: position 32,449,655 of record CM053033.1, on the reverse strand, counting down.
AATTTTCTTTTACTTTCACTTTCACTCAATGATAATGGTAAACAGGACAAACAGAGGACAAACAGAAAGGGTAAATTTACTCAATGGGGGCACAGACAGCAACAAAAACTGACAGGTATTCTAATCTTTCTGCACTCTATCCAAAACCAAAAAAAATAAAGTTTTGCCTTTAGATATAATTTAATCTATCCAAAAGTAAAAACAACTTTTTTTTTAGCTTTACGCCGGAGCTATTCTGGTGCCAGTTTCACCATATTTAGTGCAGTGATAATGTCTAGCTATGCCCAGTTATAACACTTTGGGCACAAAATTAGCTGGAGACTTGCTGATGTGTGTATGCCAGAAACTCAACCTGTGTGTGAATTCTTTCCCCCAAGCTGATGAGGTGCAATTTGGCATGGCAGCAATTCACTTTACTAATAAGAAGGAAACGTGGTTTTGTTGCTGATGGGGATGATGAGCACTCCTCCCATAAGATTGTGAAAGAGAGGAATGGGTGCCTGAAATAAGCGTCTGTTTGGGCCATTAGTAGCAATGTTACAAGATCCACTGCCATTGTTAATATAATAAGGTTGATTTCTTAAAGGGCTAGAAGCTATCCACCTAGCAAAAGGAAGGTCCATTTTGGAAATGCAAATTCACTTTGCAAAGTAAATGGTAGTAAATAAGGTGAGGCTATGTTTACTGTGACTACCCAGCCATGTGTTGACAATCTTTAATTTAACATAAAACCATTTCTTACCTAACTCCACTTTAAGTTAATTATGTTTTTTTTTGTAATGTAATTTTATTTATCTGCCTATATCTCCCACTACAGGAATTACCTTTTTGCCTTTGCAGCCTTATATTTAGTGCATTTAGCACAGGTAAAGGTTCAGGTCTGTTGAATCACATAGAAGATGACCATGAAACTATTCCTGTATCTTTTTGCTTCCCTTTTTACTCCTTACTCCAACCCTTATGTCACCTTAAATAAGCCCACCTAAGGTTGGTGTGTGTGTGTGTCTTGTCAAAACACTCAAGCCAATAAAATAAATGAGTAGAAATAGTAGAAATTAGGTAGGAGAATTTGTATTTTGACTAAAGATTAGTGCACTGTGATGTACTGCTTTGTTAACAACCAGAAAATGTTGAATATATGCTCAGTGCCTGAGTGGAAGGGATAGGGGCAGAAGGGAAGGCATAGGTGAGACTAACAAACACAATTCACAAATATCCACCAGTGTCTAACCTGAAAGCTGGCAAATTCAACTCTTTAAGTATTACAAATGTACAGTATGAATGAAGTGAAAAGACAATCCCTGCCACGCTTTTAAGTATTGATGAGTATTATTGTACCTTATGTTGTTGCAAGTTATTGCAAGAAATACATTATGAATCTTGTTTGGAGTTTAAATGATGTGTAAGACACGAGGATCACTAAGGTTTTCAAGCCTAGGGTAGTAAATTTACAAAGAAGGGGCATGTTGTCCCTTAATTCTATAAACTCAACATATTTTATTATTATGTAAGCATTAAAAAAGAAAAAAAACTCAAATTTTTTACGTGTGAAACACTAATTTATGTAACATTTTGATAACTGCAATAGCACCGAAAGATTTGTGGTCATCAAAAAGTTACCAACATGGTGGCCTAGAGGAATGTACAGATGGGATACAAAACAATCACAGGGTTAGTTTCTTTTCAACCTTGGAAAACAAGCTTTCCTGGAGACATCTGTGTCTCCAGAACTGCCTTGCACTGATTGGTGGATGTTTTATGGAGAAAGATTGTTAGATAAAACAGAATAGTTGAAAACAAAAATACCCTCAAGTGAATCTGTACATTGGAAAGAATGCAGTAAGTGGTTTCCTTTTTTTTTCAATTGCCAAATTATCCTTAGTAGACATGTGGACCCATGCAGTGACAGTTTAGAATGACTAGAGAGAAAAGGGAAATTTGTGAAAAATGTGGGCCAACAGTCTGTTACATCCAGCAAGTGGAAGCCAGCTAACAACACATATATAGAAAAGCTATGTCTGATTTTAGGTAAAAGGCACTCTGCTGAGGAAGTGGAAGTTCAGGTGATGCAATGAAGCTCAGGAAAAAGAGAGCGAGAAGTCCCATAATATGGACAGGAAAGGCAAAGACTTGTCACCTGAGTATTGATGTTGTTAGACCATAGATGTTAGATTATCCAGGGCTCTTGAGCCCTGATATCTGTGGGTAAAATGCCTGTGCTAAATGCACTTATGGGGCAATGGAATTATCATGTGTCAAAAGAGAAAGACCTCACCCTCCAAGCAAGAAGTGGTGATGGGAGGAGGGGAGAGAACAGAAAATCACATCCAAAAATGTGGGTGAATTATATAATAGTCACCCTTCCCCTGATTTGCCAGATACAATTCACAGGGTTTTATTTTTCTAACCCATGGGCATTTTTCTTCTCCCAGGTGTTTCTTTTCTATAATTAAAAGGTACCCCCTCTCCCAATGATACAAGTAATGATATCAGATGTTGCAGCTGGTATCCTCCCAGTAAAAGAGTTGAACGCATATATACCCCTGCTATGCTACAACTAGTCCATGTGCTCATTTACACTGCCTCAAAAGTGAGATTCAAAAAAGGGCTCTCTTTCTCAAAGTACCAACCCAGATGTGCAGGTACATAGTATCCTGACACAAGTTAAAGTTAAAGAAACTCATGTCAAAGTCAAAAAGACCTCCATCTTTTGCAATTTCTTTAAAGTGGAATGTGTAAAGGCAAAACTTCTTTACGTTAGGGAAAGGTTAGAAACAAAAGCAAATTATTCTTTATTTATTTCAACTGCAGTTGACAGGATAACTGAAGTGATTCTTCAGAATCTTCACTCTTTTTAATTTTCACAGGAACAAGGGGTTAGGGCAATCTTCCATTAGGGCACTCTCTTTACTTTGGGTAGATTTCCTCTTAATCCCTACTGCATTTCTGATACAGCTCCTCTCTCACAGCTGAGACAAGCTGACCTTTTGAATCATATTTAATCATAGTTATGAGGTCTGACCTGCCCCCTCCACTCCTGCTGCATTCGATATGACAACAGCTTTGAAGGAGATGGCTAATTCATAAGTCAAGTTGTATTGTATACTTGTAGGCTTGCCCACAGTTTATTTATGCTGCTGCAGTGAATTGGTGGATGGTGCTACCATGCAATTAGAGGAAAATAAAGATCTTCACCAGCACACCTTAGTATAGTGAAATTCTTCTTATTATTATTATTCAGGATTTATATAGCATCAACAGTTTGCACAGCCCCTTACAGCGTTAGGGCAAACAGTACAGTTACAATACAATTCAACACAGGAGGAATCAACACTGGAGGGCCCTGCTCATTAGAGCTTACAATCTAAAAATCGTGCCCCTTATTCACATACAGCAACAGGTATCTCAGGCCAATTTTTCATAGATCCTGTGAGGTCGTGAAACATCAGCCTGTGATTGTGAATAAAGAACAACACTATCACTATACCATCCACCAATTCACTGCAGCACCCTAAATAAACTGTGGGCAATCCTATAAGGATACAATACAACTTGACTTATGAATCTCCTTCAAAGCTGTTGTCAGATAGACTGCAGCAGGAGTGGAGGGGGCAGGTCAGACCTTATAACTATGGTTAGAAAGCACCTAGCAACACGGGACAAAGTACTTTGCCTCTTAGATACAAGACTGGAACAAAAATATAATGATAGATCTTCTTTAAGTGCAATTCCTGATACTCTATTTTCTACAGCATAAATGATGTGGTTAAAAATGACAGTGTGGGAACTGAAGTATGGAAGTCTTTCAGAAACCCACCCTCCAGTTTCTACAAATATTCATTTATACTTGGGCTTAATGCCAATGATCAACCATGAGTCTCTATGAGATATCATCATTCAATCCCCAGACCAAAGAGATGACAATGTTTGCTCCCCATACCTGGATATACTTTTTGTTTTTTTGTTTTGTTTTTAACTTAAGAGGTTTCCTAGTGCTGAACAAGAGTGACAAGAGATGCATTTTGCATTTGGTAAAACTTGTTGTAATTATTTTTCTATAATTTACAAAACAGATAAGAAGCCCCTTACCAGGTCACTGAAGACAGAGTAGCTACTCACAATTGGGAGCAGGTGCAAAAGAACCCTGTGTCATCAGCCCCAAGCTGGCACTTTGAGAGAGTGACACCTTTCTTTGGCAACTGCTTCTTGAAGGATCTAGCCAAGTTGCTAGGTGTACCAGCCAACATGAACACACCAGCAGACAGAAATTATACTGTCACGTTACCATGGAGATACCTATTTGTAACCCAGGTGTTATAACTGATTTCCTAAAGAAAAATCAGACAGAATTTAATTGTACATTTTGAATCATAGGATCTAAAATAATGTGCTGTAATCCACCAACCACAAATAACATTCCACTGTCATTCTCAGTTCTAGTAAAATTTCCCAAGTTCACATGCTAAGCATTAGCTGTGATAAGCTCAGATGCACAATGCATGCTTCTGTTTCTTTGCAATTTCAAATATTAGTAAAGAAATGTGTCTCAATAGGTTCTAAAGGTTGCCAGATACAGAGAAGATCTCTGTCAGTGATGGTGAGGAAAAAGAGATCCCATATGCAATTGAAAGACAATAAGAGAATAAGAACCTCCAGTGAAGAAAAAAGCACCCAAGAGGAGCTGGAACTTTGATGTAAGTTTATAAAAAGTAGTGAAATGACAAAAATATTAAGAGAGTTCAATGGCTCAGGTTAGGCTGCTCACAATAGACAAGGTCACCCCCTAGTTGTCACCCCAGCAGATTGCCAGAAAAAACATGCACTAATAGAAGAAGAATGTATACAAAAGTCAAATTTCATTTATTAGTTCAAGATATCTTGGTTGCTCACCCAGATACTGCTGGCCAGTAACTGTCCTGATGCATTAATTAGCTTCCCTATACAGGGAGTCCATTCAAGGTTCTTATCTTAATGGAAGCCCTAAAGCCCACTACACACGGGTCGAATGTCGGGAGACATTGGACGGTTCAAAAAAAAACATCCGACATTTGGCCTGTGTGTATGTCGGTCTGTCGGACGTGCATGGTGGAAAACCAGCTGGCGACCAACTCCCAATCAGCACAGTCAATGGTGGAAAGCGCTGATTGGAGCTTTCTGGCAGCGGGGGGGCAATCCCCCTGTCAGAACACAATAGCTCAGCGGGGGAGATCGCTGTACTAACTTTGCATAGTTAGTATAGTGACTTTGACCAGAGCTGACAGTTTTTTTTTTCGTTCAACCCACTGGGTTGAACTGAAAAAGACAAATAGTGTGTACGAAGCTTAAGGAAGGAGAAATATTTTCTGACTGCCAAAACACATTGATTGTTTTTTAGTATTTTGGACTCTTTTGGTCCTTTGGTCTGGTGCTCCTTCCATAAGTGCATATTTAAACACACGGAACTCCTGAGCTTCTATTGCCTCTGAGAGTTTTTTGGGTAGTATTTTTTCTTTTATTTTTTGTGGATTCAAAGGTGTTTTTTAATCTGTTTCTAAATGCAAAACAGGATTATTTTTTTAATGGAACAAAATGGATGCATTCATTTTCAGTGTAGTTCAAGTTTTCAGATGTTGTCAGATGTTTTTTCACCTTAATGCATAGAATGCATTAAGGGGAAAAAACCTTTACCTTTACAACCCCTTTAAAGGAGATTTCTCATTAGCTTAGAAAAATGAAATATCGATTCATAGATTCAACCAGAAATACCTGTCCTTTATTTCTTTAAAGAAATATTAAATGATTGTGCAGGTAATCTCTTATTTATGTATTCCAGTCCTTTCTATGTTCTCCTCCCTTGCCACAAGCCCGATTTGTGGGCATTTCTATTGTTGAGCTTAGACAGAGCTCAGTTACTACCACCCCCTGTTCAGCGAGCATATCTGTTGCATTGCTATTGTGAAGCTTAGGCAGGGCTCACCTTATTTCAACCCAATTTACACCTAATTGCAAGACTTTACAGTATAATGCATAAAGTAACATTCCTTCTTTTTTGATGTATGAATTGATGCCAGGTACATGGCCTCTTTCTACAGAAAGATTTCACCCCCCATCTACTGTAAGCTTGCATTTGAACATTTATTTTGCTCAGACATGACCCCTTCCTTTTCTTAGCTGTGAAGGCACTGGTCTTTGGCAAGCACCTGGTGCCTGAAACCAGCACTGTCAGGCAGTGCCAAATTTGTATCTGTCTATGTATATGTCTCCTGCAGAGCAATGTAGTCGTACCTTGGTGAGTGGAAGGGGTGTGCTCTTGACACACACTAGCTCTGAATTTACTACACCAATAGAAATGAGACAAAATGCTACATACATTTTGTCTCCTGGGGTATAGAATAAAGAAAGAAAAACAGGTGATGAGACTTCTTCTTTAAATCTAGGTCTAAAAAACTTCATGCTGTTTTTTCTGGGACAAATAGTATAGGACTGCACTTTTCCAATAGGGAATGTGATCTGGAGGTCTTTGATGAGTTGTCTTTTATTCATTCACATGAATTTTTAGAAAAAAAACGTTTGAAGCTTGCAAATCACAGCAAGAACTCAAGGTGCATAAAGCATTATATTGGAGAGAAATGAAGCATAGATCATTCTCTTCCTACCAGTAACAGAAACTACTCTTTTAATCTAGCAACTTGGAAATTATTTTAATAGTGTTACGCTGATATGCTAATGCTAGTTGACCTTATTCACTTCTACAAACATTACTAATGCTAGGTATACGATGAAGGACCTAGTAATGATCTAGTAAAAACTAGTAGTTTGCCATTCTGCAAATGATCACAAAACATCTTCTGAATGCAGTTTTCTTTCCTTGACAACTTTATAAAGAGAAAGTTTTTCCATAAATTGAATTGTTAAAGGAATGTTTTAATAAGAAAATATTTTAAAAAATAGTTTGCTTTATATACCCAGTCAGGGATTTCCATTTTTTATTAACTCACATACACAAGTTCTTTTAATTATGTGGCAATACATAATATCCTACAAATGTTAACACAGTAAAAATCATCTTCACATAAAATTTATACTGTAATTTTCTCTAAATGCCTTTGTCAGATTATTATTGTTCTTTAGCTTGGCAATAGATAATAGGCCTTTACAAACTCTCCCAAGGATCAAAGAGCCACCACTATTATCGCTAAAGGTTTTACTCTTGATTCAACATGGTGGTTGGTCTTCTGTTTTGATATATTTTCCAGCATGCTGAAACATTTCAGAATTGGTATTAGCTAATTATTATCAGTCTTTGTTTACCGAATGCTCTGTTAGAATGTTGCATTTGATGCTCTAATCACATAGTCAATTGCCAGTATTAAACATACAGGAGATTATTTTCCAAAGGTTTGTCAGAAAATCTCATTTTTGTTTCATGTGATATCAATCAGTTTAAGGAAATGTATCTAACATACCCACTCATATTTAAGAAAAAATTGTTAAATAGAAATGGACCCTTAATTGAATTGCTTAGTTGGGTACTTTCACTGGTCAATATATGTTATATATAATATATAAGTATATCAAAATGTTTAATGCTCAAAACCTACTACTTATTTAAAAAAAAAAAAGAAAATAAATCACAGCAGGCATCTTCAGTTCATCAGTTTGTTTTATTTAAACATAGCAAAAATACCAACTGTTTTCCCCCATTTAAAAATGATATTACTTTTCTTTAACAATTGATCAATAACAAAATTCTTTGCAACAAAGGAAAAGTATTACATCCTGAGAATAAAAATAATTTGTTTTAAAAAATCAGATAAAGGACTTAATATCATTTCCAGCCAACCATATATAACACATTCATCTTTTTATTGTTTTGCCATTTGTCATTTCAATGAATGTTATTTACATTCTAAATCTTATCATATTCTAAAAAAAATAAATAATAATAAAAAATAATAATTTAAGGAAAAAGCAACACTGTTGTGTCAAATAAGGGAACTTAAATAATAATAATAATAAATAATAATAAGTAAGGGAACTTAAAAACTGATCAATAAATGAATAACAGGTTGCTTTATAATGCAGTGAATGTGAATTTCACCAAATATTCTCTGGTGGAGAATCAAGTACTGTCATTTAAAGCACATGGACCTGGAAGATTCTCCAGCAGAGAATGTTAGATTCTCTGCCTTATAAATATGCTGCAACATTGTAGTAATTTGCATTTCTATATTAATTAGCACAAAATTTCATTAAGAATATTAATTATGTAAAATCATTTTGACATTTTAATTTGTTTTTGTTTATTGCCATGAATTTCAATGCATAACATAATGTATAACATATGCTTTAGCATTTGAAGAATTAACTCTGTGTGGGTATATATCTATTTTTTTAATTACTATTATATTACTGTGGTTTTAAAAATGTATATTCTGTTTTATTTTGTCTTTTTTGGTTTTGTTTATTACCATTTATCCATATGACAATTGTCAGATTTTTTATAATTAAATTTTTGTTTCTGTAAATAAATAACATGTTTTTTATTTTATTTTATTCAAAACAACAAAAAAAGATTGCTTAGATTTTAAGATGAAAAGTGTTCAAACAAAAGACACAAAAGCATAATCATTTTTTCTGCTGTACAAAGTGAATTCAGATACAAATAATTCTTCTGTAATATAAGATTCACATTTATAATATAATATAATATGTAATATAAGATTCACATAATAACCACAGATAATTACATAACAAATTATCATTTTTATTTGATGGTTGAAAATATAAACTTATAGTAAATGTTATATTAATAGCCAGCATGTATTTTAAAAATAAAGATATAATAAATTAAATGTTTGCTTTCAGCCTTTTCTTCACCGTCTCTATACATTTCCCCTAAATCTATTCTATGCTGATTACCCATAATGTTATTTTTGTAAATATGTAAAATGTGAAAGCTTACTCTTGAGTCTGTCAATCTCTAACAATATAACAGGGATGCTTTAAACTGATTTAATAAAATCAAACTGAAGACTATTCACATATATACATCCCTTTAGTTCACATAGACAGATGAGCAGAGATTTTGGAGTTGACATTTCTATTTTGTATACAGTGTTCTCTCATCATTTAGGAAATATGCATACACATGAACAGTATAAAAACCCCTTGCGCTAGTGAAATGAATTAAGCAAGCAGAAAATAATCAAGTTTAAAAAGGGATTTTTAAATGCTTTTATGTAATGCTCATACCAATTAAAACTACTAATATTAACTAATATAAGCTACCACAATTAACTACATTAACTGATTTTTTAAGTGTAATTATTGTAATTATGGAATTTTAATTTATTTTATTTTATTTTCTGTATATTGTACCTATAATATTCATATTTTCATGATTTTTGTTATAAATCAAAGCCTCATGCTGTAAATTCAATTTGATTACTACTGATAACATATAACAGGCTGCCTCCCAAAGATTGTAAACACCTATATCAACCTATATATAGTCACGTGCACAAGTATGCTTTAGCAAGTCACACATGACTTTACTGATGAGGAAGACAGAACAGCCTATAATATAAAATTGCAATAAAATAAAGTCTTGCATGTGTCAGTGTGTTTAATTAAAAATAGATCAAAGTGATAAATTGAACGCAGATTTCTAGTGTGTAGTAACTCGTTATATAAAAAGAGATTTACCTACACAAACTGCAATATTTTGGATGAAATTAGCTTTGAAAATATATTTCTGTGTGTATGGAAGGTGTCATATAGCAGTGTCTGTGAATTGCTGTATACAAAGATACTCAGGAAAACAATAACAATGATAAACCTTTTCGCCCTAAAACCATTATAGCAAAAGCCAAAAGAATAGTCTGTTCTATCTACATGCATTTTACTGTCTGCAAAAACATTGTGTATTCTCAACAGCTCTCCCTTCATAGTACAGCACACACTCTGCAGTGAGTGAAATGAAAAAAAAAAAAAAATATATATATATATATATATATATTAGCAGATTAAAAAGACATAGGAGATCAAACATGTTTAATTCCAGGAATCAGAACCTGAAAAAGGTGCTTCTATTTCATAGGTCCTTGTGAGACAAACATTCATTCAACTTGATTCTATTAAAAAAAATAAAAAAATAAAAACTCACTACACTTTGATGTGTTAAACCTGCTACTCTGTGACACATCCTTGATTCTACTCTGTAACTAAATTATTTTTCTGTACTTAAATGTGATTTCAGATTTGTACCTGCATTGCACAAAAATGTCAGATATTTCAACTTGTTACAAGGACATAATTAAATGATTTGCTTTGTAATGTGTCTTTTTAGGTAAGATGTATTTAAATGCTCTGCGGTCATATTTCTTTAAAGGTTTATTAAATGTTTGCTGCAAACAGCTAATCGGGGTAATGAAATTATATTTTTTAAAACTTTCGCCAGAGCTAACAAGCTATTCAAAGTAAACATAGATTCATTGGGTTTCTGACATTTGAGGAAACAAAGCACTGAACTCCTCATTTTAGAAGGTTCTACATGGATAAGTAGTACTTAGTACTAACTACATGTACATTTAAGTGAATCAGGTAATACAATTATGTTTTAAAAGTTCTATAATGGTAATTGGTGTGTTTTTTTTAAAGTATACAAAGAATAAGAGAAATAAAACAAATTTAAGAAAAAAGTATTCAAATTGGTCTAAAAAAATTGCATGTAAATGCAGAAAAACAAGAAATAAGTATTTACGGGAGCGATAGATAGATAGATAGATAGATAGATAGATAGATAGATAGATAGATAGATAGATAGATAGATAGATAGATAGATAGATAGATAGATACATTTGCCAAACTGCTATACATCTTTCTTGTTTTGCAACAATAGCTGATAAAGTGAATGCATTGTACATGGATAAATAGAAGATAGTGAGAGAAAATGATTTTGTGCTCAGCCATCTTATCCAAATACATTTGATTGATTGATCATTAGATTTAAATATATTTTAATATATTTACAGTATATCTAAACATTTCATTGTAATTAAACATTTCATTGTAATTAACGTGACCATCGTTGAACTTATTCTGGCTTAACTATTTAAATGCATCAGAATAATTGTAATAAAGCTTGAGTAAACTGTAATAAAGGTTGAGTATCTACACAAGCCTATATTTGACCAGTTTACTTTGACTGAAAATGTAATATACAGTATTTAGAATTCTTAGGTGTATTCTTATTCTTAAGTGAATAGGATTTATATATATTTGTTAAAGGATATAAATATAAAATTTGCCTTTGTAATCAATTTTTGACTTCAGTTGTCATTTTCAGTTCTGATATCCATACAGTATATAGTTGCTATATAGATCATGATTACTGTAAACATTACTTGTTCAGACATAAAATAAATCAAGAATGGCAGAAGCATGGCATCTCTAAATTAGTTCAATAAAATATATATATATATATATATATATATATATATATATATATATATATATATATATATATATATATATATATATATATATATATATATATATATATATATATACACCGTATATATCCTTATATATGCACTATATGTAATAGAGGTACATTTTCACCAGTTTCAAAGACATTGTAGTATCTTGTTGGTGTCTCACATTACTATTGCGATGTCCCTCTTACCACAAGAAAAAAAAAATGGTTTTGGACAGTTTTAACAATTAGACATTTTTTATACCTTGAACTACAGTTAAAATGTGTTTTTGTTTTAGTGCAGTTTATGACTCTTAGGGAGATTTTGCCTTACTTCCTGTGACAGTTATCTCCAGGAAAGGACATGAAGGGGAATCAATACAATGAGGATTCCTATAGCAAATCTGATGGGTTCCAACACTTTTTAATTCTTTAAGAAAACTAAAAGTAAAATGTTTTGGAACTCTGTTTTAATAGTAAATGGGCCAGTAAACTATTGGTGTTCTTCCAGATCTTCTAGTTCTGCCTTTGATGGAACACCACTTGACAAACTAGGAGAGCAAAGAGCACTCTGAGATGAAGCACAAAGAACCTGACATACAGAGACTTTATTGAGGGAATTTCTGTCTACTCTAAAGGACTGAAGCCGATAGGATGAGTATAACAACCAGGGGTTAAATGTCCATTAACATCTTATGCAGTCTTACATTATTGTTGTCTGGGCGCTCTCACAGCAGAGGATATCCTTTTATTCACAATACAAGGTTCTGGGGGTGCCACCTAATAATCTGACACCAGTGGAGAATTGTTTTGATCAAAACACAAATCCCAGAGTTCCACAAGTTCCACAAGTCCTATCCTTCCAGTAGCAGCTCACAGCAAATACAGAACTACAAGTTCCAGTACTCCAGTAGCAAAACATAGTAGATTTAGAACTACAAGTTCTAAAAGTTCTAGCATTCCAATAGCAGCAAACAGCATTTATTAAACTAAAAGTCAAAGTATTCCAATAGCAACACACATTGAAAATGGTGGCAAAACACAATTCATATAATCATAAGACATGTGTGTGCTGTCAGTGCATTATAGAGGTGGCACAAACTTCAAAAGCTATACTCTGCATAGTTGTTCCTTTAAATCAACAGATAGGGTATTTCCCCGGTATTTCCGGGAGGAGAAACTGGGGAAGCCGCGACCTGAATAGGGTAAGAGGAGACCTTGCAGGGAGGTTTGTTTGCCACCCCCCAAAACAGATGGAGTGCCAGCCGCCACTGCTCCTGAGCAAGGACCATGGCATTTTCATGCTAGCCAGCAAAAAACTGACTAAACTGCCTCAACAACTCTGGTTAAAAACAAAGGTTTTTGTTGCATACATTTACATTACATACATACCTAACTATTGCTTTTTTGGATTGGGTGCAGAAACACACTGGAAGTCATCAGCTGCCTTGCAAAGGTGATGGTTGGGTTTTGGTGTGTGGCTGTAGGAGGTTACCTCCAAGTGAGTGAGCCTGCTTTCTGTTTCTGCTTTGTTGTATATGTCCCATAGCTGGGAACTTAAGCCTGGTTTACACTAACAGTTTTTTTCGTGCAACCCGCTGTACTAATGTAGGCTGGTTAGTACAGTGATTTCCCCCACTGAGCTGTTGTGTTCTGAGAGGGAGACGCCCCCCCCCCCCCATCAAAACACTGCGATCAGTGCTTCCTGCCTTTGTCTGAGAGCGCTGATCAGGAGTAGGTCAGCTGCTGGTTTTCCAGCATGCTCCAACATGCCAATTGGCCATCTTGGAGAAATCTTAGAAAATCCCTCTGGCAGACACATCTGCATGGAGGAGGCCCCAAAACATTTAAAGAGACTAATTGCCTTCATATTTGTGGCAGCAAAGTTCTACAATACCAAATTCTGGTGGACATCCACAATTCTGTTGGACAGGTCCACTTTAACAGAATCATGCTGAGAAATGAATGCAGACTGACAGTTGTGTATAGCCCCCATTACATGCTAATATATCTTAGAAAATCCCCCTGGAAGGCACTTCTGTAGGGAGGAGGTCCTGAAACACTTGAAGAGACTTAGGTGTCCTTTTATGAAGCAGTGAAATCTATTCACTGCTTCATTCTCCGGCATTCACAGAGGAGATCTTTCTCCTCTGTGTGCCAGTTTATGAAGCATAGTAGATCGCTTCACCCATGGAGGAGTGAAGTGATCTACAAACGCTTCAAACAGTGGAGAACGGCCCCCTGATACTGGAATCTCGTGAGACTTTACGAGATTACAGCACCAGAAATTCACTGAAACACTGAGATGTCCATTTATTAAGCGGTGATAAATTATCACAGCTCAATACATGGACAGACACCAGTGTGATTAATGTTAATAAAATAAAGAGTCCCCCCTACATTATATATACATGTATACACACACACACATTATATATACATGTATATACACACACACACATATATACATGTATATACACACATTATATATATATATACATATACACATTATATATATATACATGTATACACATATATATGACAGGGGGACATGGTTACAGTGTTGGGGGGTCTGAACGAGGCATAAGGAAGTTAATAATATTCCTCTTTCCTCCTCAGATCCCCCGGGATTCTCTCTTCACTCCCCCCCTTCACCACCTCTGAGCTGGTGAATCGGGAGTGTGAATTCTGACACAGATCGCCAGTGAAGCGCTGAGATCGCAGCTTCATACACTGGCCGTTACTGTGTCATTCTATGAGGATTCTCCATGTGCAGAGATAATCGGCGGGAGAACAAGTTCAAACACTTCTCCCCCCGATTATCTCTGGTTTATAAACTGTTTATGGGCTGTGATCAGTGGTGATCCTCAGGATCTCCGCTGATCACTGCTTCATAAAAGGACACCTAATTGCCTTCATATTTGTGGTGGCAAAGATCTCCATTGCAAAATTCTGGTGGACACCCACGATTCTGTTTGAGTTGGTGAAAGCCAAGCTATTGTGAATCATGATTAATGAACACCACTCTGCAATTCTAAATGATAATTTCAAGAATTTTCTAGAAAATTTGGGACCCCTGAATCAAATACTTAATGGAAGATACATGAAAGGATACTGGTGATGCATTCCTATGTCAGGCAGGTTACACAACATCTTTGCACTTTCTTCCCTTACTTTTCTTTTCTCTTTCTTTGGTTATCTTTTTATAATGCTGTTATATTACCCAAAAGGAAAGCATAGGGAATGACAGCTCAAAACCCCGGGGATCATTTACACTACCATATAGGCCTTTTAGAGAAGTACATCCCTCTGCACTTAGTGAGCTTCTGAACAGTGCACTTGAGTGTATATATAAATGAGGGATATATATAGCTATTTATGTTGTGGTACTTAGGCCCCTTCTCACTCAGGCAACATTCAGAATGGTGATATGATTTCAAATTGCCTAATGTGGTTTCATTTTCAAACATAGGAAAGGTTATGAATGCATTTTCTTATTTCAATTACTATGGCTGTACTACACTGTACTGAAATAATTTTGTACTGAGCTATTTAAACTAGCTTGTGATTCTCTGTACCTTTTTGAATATACTAAAAAAAACACTGAAAAAGAAAGTGAGCTAGTCCGCAGTTTCGGGGACAGGTGGATTTGTCCCTCTAAAAAAAAAAAAAACAACCTACTGCTGTGCTGAAGACCGTTCCAGACAACACATTGGTTGCAGGGAGAGTTAGAAGCTCCAGCATGTACTGGGAAAGTGGTCCAACCTGGACATCCAATAGACACCCAATAGTTCATGGAGTTTTCATGTTGAAGATCATTTTTGATGGCCTGCTGCTAGTGCAGCCACTGCAACATGGTCAATGTTGAGTTCTAGTTTGTAGGTATATCGCATATCAAGCAGCCGGAAGGCAGCTTGTTGTGCCACTGCATTTTGACCAGGCAAATACTCACAGGGAATGACTGCATTGAGTGGGTACCTAATGAGGGGCCACTGCACCACCAGGTTCAGGACATTAGCTAGTCAAGATACATGTGTGAGCTTTCCTTACCAAAAGGCAGCCACTGGGTTGGTTCCATTGTCACACACAATCACTGGCTTGTCCCTAATGTGCCCAGTTTGTGCTGTGCACATGAGCTTCTGAATGGCATGGGCAGTGCCGACAACATGCTGATCAAGTATGCATGTAGTATGGATGACATTCAGAGTAGTTTCAGTGGATGCACAGGTAAAGATTTTCCATCCCAGTCCCCACAATCAGTTCCAAATAATAAAAGATGTTTATAAAACCTAGTAAAACCAATAGGATGTAGTCTTAATGTCTGAGGAATGAGGGGCACGAGTGTTTACTGGGTGAAAATCAATGGCCAGAGCTGTCACTGATCACAGGTAATTTTTCACAGGAGTGGTTATATGTAATAAGCTTTTCTGACTGAACCTAGGCACAGATGGTTTGCTTTCAGGGTCAATGGCCCCGACTGCTTACACTATTGACATTACTAAACTGGACACTGCACACACAATGTGTAATCACTGTTGACAAGAATCTGCATGAAGCATATCCTTGCTGCCAAAGAACTAAGACTTTGTTCACCGACAAGCCAGCTTGTGGTGCTATGGCATAATTAGCAGAAGAAGAGGTAGATTAAGAAGATTTTAGAGTGCATTTAGCGCAGTTGCAGAAAACTGGCTGGCTGCTCTTTGCCTAAGAGGTGGAAGAAGAGCAAGGCTTTGTGAGCCACTGAACCATTTCCTTGACATGCTGTAATGCATATCCATTCTGTGCCCTGGCTTTCAGTGGGGTGGCCCAACCACCAACTTCTCGCCCCCTACTAACTGTACAAAAAAACTGTCAACCTATAATTGGCCTTTGCAGCAAGGTGCACATGGAAGGGCCAAGCACATCACAAACAAACAAAAGGGATTTCTCAGCACACTTACCAGTCAGCTTGCAGAACAACCAAGTTGACCCTGTCTAACAGTTTATGTTAAAAACAGATTTGCAAATGTGTGCAAAACAAAACCCCATGGGTTTAACATAAACTGTTAGACAGGGGGGCATATCTGACTACAAGTATGTGAATATCTTCACAGCCGAGCTCTGCCACCTTTTGGACTGAATCCTGTCAGCGCAGCAGGTCTCTGAATGGCAATTTCAGCTCCAGCATCTCTCCTGCACCCATCAGAACGGTGGATATTGGGCAACATGCCCCGAAATCCAAGGTCGGCTATCAATGGGCCACCCGGAGCTACCAATATGGTGGCAGTGTCCCAACAGTGCATAGTGCTCTGCCTTAGCGGGAAAAAGCCAAGAAGGCTGAGCTGAGTGCCTCTGAGTCTGGTGTACCCAAAAAATCATCCCCTGCTGGCTCTACTTTTAAAACCAAACACCCTAACACCATCGGGGAGCACTTCTTGGCCCCTTTCATCACCGGCTCCTCTGTCTCTCTTATTACCTGAAGCTGCTGACTCCCTGAGCCCTGCTAATGTGGAGAGGGAGTGGGGGGGTAGACAGCCATGATACAGTGGTCAACTCTGCAGAATCTCACATTACCACTGCTGCAGTATCTGAATCTTCACCCGTGGAAGCCTAATTAACTAAAAAATGTAATGGAGGCTATACATGACTGTCAGTCTGCATTAACTTCTTAGCTTGATTCTGTTAAAGTGGACCTGTCCATTCTACAACATTCTACAACATTCTACAACATGATATGCAAAAAATCCTCAGCAGAGTGACCTGCAGGACAAAGGATTGGTGATGTTGAAGATGTCTGCAGGCTGATGGCCGTACTGCTCAACAACATCTTGCTGATCATTCCTCTAAATTAAGTGATCTGGTGTATCATCTCCGGCATAATAATTTATGTTTCATTGGATTTCCTGAGGGTACTGAGGGCAAGGAACCAGAGAGTCTCATGGAAAACTTGATAAAAACCAATATGAGCTCTGACACGCTTTCTCCCATGTTGTAAACAAAATGAGTTGTCCCATAATGGAAACCGTATCTATATTTTTTCCTGATTTCTCTACTGCCACCCAGAAGCAAACGGCCGCATTCACTACTTCTTCGAGTCAAAAATCTGGTCTATAATATGTTATATCCTGCAAAATTGATAGTGGTGGCCGATGGTAAAGTGCAATTCTTTACTTCTCCAGAATAAGCCTCCTTACCTCTACTTACCTCTACGTATGATGCGTATGATGCCTTATCTTGTTGTCACACCTGGCAATCCATATCTCTTCAGTTGGCCTTTATTACTACTGTGCCTCCTTGATCTGTTTTAATAGGTGAATTTACTAACTTATGTTCTACCACATCCTACTGCTCCTATCAACGGCACCTTGCGGTGCACCATTTGTTTGTTTTTCATTACTTTTGTGGCATTTTTTCTATGGGTTGTTGTTGGGCTCCTATGGACACCCTGCTTAATGTTAATTTTGGTTCAGGGGAAAAGCCAGCTTTATATATCTATATACGGACCAGGTGGGGGTTTTTGAGCTGTAAGATTTTTGTATTGTTTTATTGCTACAGTGTTGCTCACCTGTGTATCTGCTCTACCATACTGTTTGGATTATTGCCTGTGTATTCTAATGTTTGGTTTGCGCATAGCTGTCCGACCAGCCCATTCTTTACACTTAGACCATCATGACTCTTAGCATACTATCATGGAATGTTCAAGGCCTCAATTCCAAAATCAAGAGGTCCTTGTTATTTGGTCAAATTTAAAGGGTCAAGTCTCAAATTATGGGGGGAGAAACAAATGTTGGTAAAAAAAGCCACATCTGTTGGGAATGGGCAAAGAAAGAAGAAATGTTGAACTTTAAAGGCTTCGACTTGGGAGACAACACCAGTATATATATCTAAGAGTAAATTACATTTTATTGAACCAAAATTTAAATTGATAAAAACCAGTGCTTAACATCCTTACCATAGAAAGTGCTGTTACAAAATGATTTTACAGGTATCGGAAGACTGTGGTCAGTATGGAGTAGCTTAGTAGCAAATTCGTTTTGCCAATCAACGGCTTCTTCAGGACCCAATACAGCAGAGCAGAGCAACAGATGTGGTGGATCATGCAGCGTCCAAAGTAGCCTGGGGGCAGGCACAGGGGCAGAGGGAGGCAGCAGTGGGTTACAAAATGGACCGTGGGCAAAAGAACGTAATTCTCCTACATAGTGGAGGTGCTCAAAAGGTATCGACAAGGTAAGGGTGGAATAAGTATGGTGATATTATATCAATACCAAGACAAATTGTCAGATAAGTAGCCAGGTCAGAGTGCCAAATGCAGGTATCCCAAGTAGTGAGTATAACCGAAAGGAGACAGGAGCCCCACAAAAGTGTGGAAATCACACATGCACCACCCGCTGGGACGTCCAGTGACATCTCCAATTATATTTCTGCAGGAGACACTCCCTACTAATTCCCAAGTTATGGCCTTGAAATGCCCTTCCATATACCATGCATTTCATGCTACCTATTCTACATACTCCCAAGGAGTTCCGATTCTGATCACTAGAGCTGTGGCAGTACAGATTGAATGGTTTCTGACCCGGACGGATCTCATTGTGCTCTAAAATAACATCTTGACACACATTATACTCTGGTGAATGTTTATATACCACCCCCATTTGACCTTAATTGTCTACTGTCCTGCACTACAAAATTGCTCCACATAGCTAAGGGGACCATCTTCATTGATGGGGACTTTAATAATGTTCTTTCTATGGACCTTAATAGAATGAGGGGTTATGGCGCTGTGACCACCATCCTAAGGGACTGATCAGAGAGCTATGGCTGGGTAGAGGTGTGGAGTTGGAAACACCCTGAGCGTCAGGAGGAGTTCCACAAGACCCTTTCCCGCTTAGGTATGTGTTTCACGCAACCCAAAATCTCTAACCAAAGTTGATAAATCTGTTATTTACCTAAAGCTTGCCCTAATCATGCTCCCTTGGAACTGCAACTTCAAGTTACACCCCTGTCCGGTCTACACGCTTGGCGTATGAGCCCCCTTTGATTAGTTGACCCCATGGTGTTGTACAATTGCAGAGATGATATGAGGTCATACTGGCAGGAAAATGATCAGGAGGTCCCAGAGGGGGTTAGTTGGTATACGTTTAAAGCAGTTATGCAGGGCTCTTATATGATCGGTGTACGAGAGCTTAAGAGGGCTAATGATTCAAGCTTATACACCTTGTCTCAAAGGATCTCTGACCTTGAGGGACAATATGTTTCTGATCCTTCCACCTCTACATATCAACAGTGGAAACATGCTGAATGGTCATATGCTATAGCTCTTAACAAGAAGATCCAAAATAAATTTCTGTACTTTGCACCACATATATTTGAACGGGGGGATAGAAATAGTAGACTGTTTCATTAACCTTTTACCATTCCCAGGATTTTAGATGGTACTGGGTGCCTGTAGGGGTTCACTGATTCATTATGGATGCATTTTTGAAATTTTATACTGATCTGTACACTTCTCGGGCACACTATACCACAGAGGATTTACAGGGGTACCTACATACCATAACTTTTTCATCTCTTTCAACAAAGGACAGAGCATATTTAGATGGTCCAATTACTCTCAATGAGCTTGAACGGACTTGAGGCAATTTGTCAAGAAAAAAATAAACATCAGGCCTGGATGGTATACACATTGAGTAGTATCTGGAGCATAAGTAATATGTGCTTCCCGGTCTATTGTCCCTCAATAAGCATATTCTCAAGGTAAAATCCCTGCCCAAGGGTAAGGGTAAATGGCTGCATATCTGATGCCTTCACTAACCAAAGGGGCACTAGGTAGGGGTGCCCATTGTCACCCCTATTATTTGCCTTGGTAATAAACTGCTAGCAGAACTTCCAGATCTACCCCTATGCCCACCCCAATTCTGCCCACTACAAATTACACAGAATTTTAAATACCTAGGTATGGAGGTGCAACTCCCCTTGACAACATTTATTGAGAACAATGTAGTACCCTGCATTTCTTCCTTCTGTACTAAAATGAATCAATGGCTTAGGCTCCCACTTCCCGTACTGGGATGGGTTAAATTGTTTAAAATTATGTTTCTCCCAAATTTCCTTTATTTCCTTTATATTTTCGCTAATGCCCTGATCTATCTTCCAAAACTAGTTTTTCAGGACATTGATATACTTCCCTCTATTTCTCTGGTCTCTGATGGTGCCTAGGCTCTCTCTGGAGACCTTATAGCTTCCCATCACTAGGGGGGGGGGGGGTCTGTATATATATATATATATATATATATATATATATATATATATATATATAGATGCCTATTTTAAATACTTTAAATATCTAAAGACTTGTACCAATATTGGTGCTTTGTACTTCAAAATATTAAAGTTAATAAACAATGAACTGTGACACAAGAATGTAAACTAACATGAACATATCTGTGAACAGTGTATTCATAAATGACCCCTATATCTCAATGAAAATCTTCACATGAAAGAAATGTAAGTTTATTACATCATAAGTAAGGTTTATTACATCATAAGCTGGGTATACACTAGTAGAACTTTGAATGAAAATTTGTACAACAATTCTTAGGAAAATTCTCAGGACATGCAAATATCATTTGAGAGTAGATTTAATTTGCTTTTAACATTCGATTTTGGAATGAATGGACTCGACTGAATAAAAACCACATACACTGTTAGAAATTCGTACATTCAAGGATAAATTTCCATCCTGTTTCTTCAAGTTTTCTTGTCACTGTGGTTGAAAACAAACATCGAATTGACCCCAATAATGATTAAAAAAAATGAACAAACATTCTTACAACAATCCTACAAAGATAAATGTCAAACACAATTCTACTGTATACCCAGCTTAAAGCGGTTCTGCACACACTTCATTTAGTAAATCTCTTTGCCTTCCAAATCAGGCAAAGAGTACTAAATGGCCGCTTTTTTTTTTTACTTACCTTGTAATTGCTGCTGGTCTTTCCTCTGTCTCTTCGGGGGTGGGCGGGGTCTGTGCGGGGATCCTCGTCATGCCGCACTGTCTCCTGGGATGTGGTATCATTCATCCCAGGAGTCAGTGCGGACATCCGCCGAAATCTCGCAAGATTTACGGGCCTCCGGCCGAAATCTCGCGAGATTTCAGCCGGAGGCCCATAAATCTCACGAGATTTCATCGAATGTGAGGCATGCTGGTTCCCATAACGAAAGGGAACAAGGAAGTGAATGCTTGTGGGTTTCAAATGCCCACAAGCAAAATGACATTTCTGCTGGTTTATATTTTAAAAGTGCAGAATTTTCTGAAATACGGACACGGATAACGGAAGGACACCAAAAAATGTGAGTTAATTGTAAGACTAAAAATTATTTTAACATGACAAGAAAAAAAAAAAAAATAGTGTGTGCAGAACCGCTTTAACTCTCCTAGGACATCTGAAAGCTTGACATCTAGCGTATTTGCTATTTCATTCATTGCATCCCATTTGACTTTGTTGTCAAATTCTGTAAAACCTGGCACCAAGAAGGAAGCTATAGAGAAAATGTAGTCATTTAGAACCTAGCATAAGATCACTTTTAAGTTTTCTCAACATTTTTTCTTTCACCAAAGTTGTTTTCTTTTGCATTGGAATATAATTAAACTCGTTAAAAGTAACAGAATGTATTAAATATTTACCCTCCCTATAGAAAAATCTGCTCTAGGAGATCTCATGACAGCCAATCATATATAATCATGATCTCTGCCGAAGGAGAGGAGCAACACTTCAGCAGAGATCACATGTCTAACTTTAAGGATTTTGGTCATGTGTCTGGCTGCCATCCTATCTACAGTATATTAGACATGTGAAATTGGTTTTTTTTTTTTTTTTTTTCCGTCAAAATTCATTATATTCGTTCATTCGTTATCGTACGAATGAACGAATGATTCGCTAAAAATTTTAACGAATTATCGAATCGAACGAATATGAAAAACAATGAAAATTCGAAATAACCAAATTAGAAACAACGAAACTACGAAAGAAGAAAATTCGAAAAACGAAAACAGGAACAACGAAAATCAAAATGAACGAAAAAATTCGTACATTCTTAACTTTTTTTTTTTGTTGAATTGGTAATTTTCCGTGTCCCTTACAATGGCGCTTCTTAACGTGCTTCGAATGGATTTAACGAAAAAAATCGTACATTCGTACTTTTTTTTTTTTTTGCGATTCGTAATTTTCCGTGTCTCTTACAATGGCGCTGCTTAACGTGCTTCGAATGGATTGAGCGAAAAAATTCGTACATTCGTAACTTTTTTTTTTCGATTCGTAATTTTCCGTGTCTCTTACAATGTAATAATAGCATACACATTACATAAAATTATGAATTATGCTCCGATTACGAATCTACGAAAACAATGTTACGAAAGTACGAATAAATCAATCTTACGAAAGTACGAATGTAACTAAATCTACGAAAATACGAATGCGTCCGAATTTCGAATAAACGAAAATTAAACTAACGGAAAAACGAATCAACGAAAAAATAACTCTTATAAAAATAAGAATCGTTACGAATACGAACACCGGCGACTTACGAAATTACGAATCGTTAAGAATCAACGGAAACGAACAGAAACAAAACTAAACAAATTTTTCTATTGTGCACATGTCTACAGTATATGCAAAATGTTTCATGCATTCTGTTAAAGCATTAAAGCACAAGGGAGATTTTTCTTTACTTCCTGCATTGGAGACATAACATGAGCTGAGAGGATATCTTTCTACAGCAAAGGAAATTTTACTTTGGACAGTTGTCACATAAACCTCATAGAAAAAAAACCCTCTATTCCTATTCAGATGATAAGTCACATTTTTTTGATATTCCATCACTTTCATTCCAAGTGACAATAGTCCTCATGAAAATAAAAGAGGGCCCATTTTTCCAGAGGGACATATACAGGAATAATCTGACACCTGTTTTACTAGGGGGTGATACAAAACAGAGTATTACCTACCTACCTGTCTCACAGTCGTCCACCACGCTGATTCCAATTGTGACGACCATTCCTCAGAAGTTGTCCTCTTTTTCGGTCTTTAGCCGGTCTTGTTGCTGTCCCTCTTGCCAATGTCACCACAATGCAAATACAGTGGTGGCCACTAAAGTAGTTCTAAAGGCAGAAGGTTTTTACCTTAATGCATTCTATGCATTCTATGCATTCTGCAAGCAGCTCCCCCCAGCCCCACTAAATACTTACCTGAGCCCTATTTCAATTGACTTTTTCTCTCCTCGTTATCTCCCACTGCTCTCAATCACAGCCAGTGAGGAGGGAGCAGGGGGTGGGCCAGAGCCGCGCTCCATGTTTCTTTTGGACACACAGAGCCAGCTCGAGAGCGAGCACGCATGAGTGCCCAGATAGCAAACAGCATGTTATGGAGGTGCTCACAATGACAGACAGGAGAGACCAGGAGTGACGGGGGCTCAAGAAGAGGAGGATCAGGGCTGCTCTGTGCAAAACCATTGCCCCTAATGCCCAGCACTTCTTCATACATAAATGTCTATGAATGGTAGTTATCCCCTCTACTGAATGATTAAGCTTGATACCCACTTACTACCGTGTTTCCCTGAAAATAAGCCCAGGTCTTATATTAATTTTGGCAACAAAAGACACAATAGGGCTTCATTTCGAGGTAGGTCTTAACATGTAATGTGTTGTCTTCTCTCCCCTTCTCTCTCCCTGCCTGACAGGAATCCCCAGTGAGTTAAAATGCTTGTAAAATCCTATAATCCACTCTATTACAGTAGTATATAATGTGTGTGTTTCTGTAATATAATTGTGCCAAATACCTTCGTTATAGCGCCGTTCTGCGCTTCTGTGACCCAACAGAGATCTCTTCCCCGCAATTATATTACAGAAAACACACACATTGTACATTATATACTACTGTAATAGAGTGGATTATAGGATGTTACAAACATTTTAAACTAGGGCTTATTTTCGGGGTAGGGCTTATTTTTCAGCCCTCCTGGAAAACAACGCTAGGTCTTATTTTCAGGGTAGGTCTTATTTTCGGGGAAACACAGTATCAATAAAGGGTCAAGGAGCTCTGGTGAGTGAGTGAGGCATTTAGAAGAGGAGCACTAGTGGTCAAAGAAAGCAAGTGGAGACACAGAAACTGTTTTGCATTTTATTAAAGCACTTTCTGCAAAGAATATATAGCACTTTTATTGCAAGACTTATTGCACTTTACTGGTTATTGTACTTTATTACATTTAATCAGTCAGCTGAGGGGGTAACTACAGACTTTATTGTATTGGCTGCAAGATTTATTGCACTTTATTTTGTGAGGGGATAGTAATAGTTTATGGATATTTGTATGTGAACAGATACTGGGTGTAGTGGATATAGGGGGGGGGGGGGGGGGTTTTATAACACCGCTAGCCCCACACCAATATCGTTTATTTTATTCAGAGATATTATATATATATATATATATATATATATATATATATATATATATATATATATATATTGGGTATCAAGTACCAAGCAGCTGCACTTGCTGAGAGGTCCGTAGTGGCGAAGTATTAAATTGTTATTGTATATATAGGTGTTAATTGTAATAGAAGGTAACCCAATTAATTTTCCTTACAGTATACAGTATATAATAATATTTAGGTAAACCGAGAAAAGCTTTCAAAGTTGTTGCTTTGACTGTTTACTAGACATGTGCACAACAAAAAAATTTGTTTCTTTTCGTTTCATTTTTTTCGTTTCTGTTGATTCGTAACGATTCGTAAATTCGTAAGTCGTCGGTGTTCGTATTCGTAACGATTCGTATTTTCGTAAGAGTTATTTTTTCGTTGACTAGTTTTTCCGTTAGTTTAATTTTCGTTTATTCGAAATTTGGACGCATTCGTATTTATTCGTACTTTCGTAACATTCGTAACATTCGTAGATTCGTAATCGGAGCATAATTCATAATTTTATGTAATGTGTATGTTATTATTACATTTTAAGAGACACGGAAAATTACGAATCGAAAAAAAAAAGTTACGAATGTACGAATTTTTTCGTTCAATCCATTTGAAGCACGTTAAGCAGCGCCATTGCAAGAGATACGGAAAATTACGAATCGAAAAAAAAAAAAAAAGTTACGAATGTACAAATTTTTTCGTTCAATCCATTCGAAGCACGTTAAGCAGCGCCATTGCAAGAGACACGGAAAATGACGAATCGAAAAAAAAAAAAAAAGTTACGAATATCAAAAAAAAAAAAGATTCAAAAAAAAAAAAAAGTTACGAATGTACACATTTTTTCGTTCAATCCATTCTAGGCACGTTAAGCAGCGCCATTGTAAGGAACACAGAAAATTACCAATTCAACAAAAAAAAAAAAAAAAAGTTACGAATGTACGAATTTTTTCGTTCATTTTGATTTTCGTTATTCCTGTTTTCGTTTTTCGGATTTTCTTCTTTCGTAGATTCGTTGTTTCTAATTTTTTTTTTTTTCAGATTTTCGTTGTTTTTCAGATTCGTACGATTCGTACGATTCGTTATTCGTTAAAATTTTTAGCGAATCGTTCGTTCATTCATACGATAACGAATGAACGAATATAACGAAAAAAAACGAAAAACGAAACGAATTGCACATGTCTACTGTTTACGTCACATTTGAATTTCTATTGAAGCAGCCACAATATGTAAAAAGTCCAGGTGCACCCGTGTTGAATATTTAGTTAGGGTCAAAATTTATGTTAAAGCATATTGTATTATATCCAAAAAGGTACCTTCTTTGATAGAAATGTGCTGCTCACCCGCTACTATGGAAAGCAATGTGTCTTTTTTACTCTCTTCCGTTCCTGAGCACTTTCTAGCCTAGAAGAAATTTTTAAAGTAGCCATGGCAACGGGTTTACTTTGATAGGCACTATAAACAGCACTGAGAACTAAATGTATGGCACATACAAAGTACCTTATTCTCTACGTAAATGCCATAGTCCTAAAATCATGCACACTGCATTTAAAATGAAACAGTATTTGCATAAAGACATTTTTAACTTACAGGGTTCACATTAAAGGAAAACTGTACAGACACAAATATTTCTGCTGCCATTGGTTACTTTGTTTTTACTTGGCTAGTCCTGTTTGTCATGCTGGTGTGATTGCTTCAATACTTTCTGATCGCCTGACCTGGAAAAAGTATGCAGGTCCGGAGTTCTGGCCTCATGTGTGCTTGTTCAGAGTCAGTGGCTCAGTAAGTATTAACCACTTCAATACCGGGCACTTAAACACCTTCCTGCCCAGACCAATTTTCAGCTTTCAGCGCTTTAGCACTTTGAATGACAATTGCGTGGTCATACTACACTGTACCCAAACAAAATTTTTATCATTTTGTTCGCACAAATAGAGTTTTCTTTTGGTGGTATTTGATCACTTCTGCGTTTTTTATTGTCTGCTAAACAAAAAAAAAGACCGAAAATAGTTTCAGTTTCAAAACTTTGTAAATAAGTAAGTTTTCTCCTTCACTGATGGGCACTGATGGGGCTATACTGACCGGCACTGATAAGGCGGCACTAATGGGCACCGACGAGGTGGCACCAATGAAGTGGCACTGATGAGGTGGCATTGATGGGCACTGATATGTGGCACTGATAGGCGGCACTGATGGGCACTGATAGGTGGCACTGATGGGTGACACGGATGGGCACTGATAGGTGGCACAAATTGGCACTGATAGGTGGCACGGATTGGCATGTATAGGTGGCATGGATAGGCGGCACGGATGGGCACTGATAGGCAGCATTGCAGTGTAATGTATTGTACTGATGGATGCCAATCAGTGCCAAACAATAATGCATGCCAATCAGTGATGCCCATTGTACCATGGGCACTGATTGGAATCCTTTGTGGGCACAGATTGGCATCTATTGTGGGCACTGACTGGCATCCCTGGTGGTCTAGGGTGGCATACCTGGTGCTGGGCATCCCTGGTGGTCTGGTGGCATCCCTGGTGGTCCAGTGTGGGCATCCTCGGGGGGGCTGCGCTGATAAACGATCAGCACAGACCCCCCTGTCAGAGGAGCAGTCGATCGGCTCTCCTCTACTCACGTCTGACAGACGCGAGTGAGGAAAAGCCGATTAACGGCATTTCCTATTTACACTGTGATCAGCCGTAGACTCTCCTGATCACGTCATATGACGTGAGGTCAGGATTTTGAAACCACTTTGCTGCCGTCATTCTACTATATGGCGGGCGGCAAGTGGTTAATGCCTGAGACGGCCAGATAACTAGAATTTCAGCGGCCTGCAATGTCAGTCTGCATATATCTTTTAAAACACATTTTATTTAAAGTATTTCTACAGACAAAACACAAAATGTAATAAACCAATGAAAAGTCATTCACTGTGTCAGATTTTTGGAACTTGATTTTTGGCAATAAAATAGATATTGATATATGACAACGTATAAAGAATGTACATTATTTGCACCGATGATCTTTATCTTGACTGTAATTATCTTTGAGTTTTGATGCCATCAAAAGACTCTTGTCACTATATTACCAAAAATATTGGGATGCCTGCCTTTATACACACATGAATTTTAATGGCATCCCAGTCTTAGTCCATAGGGTTCAATATTGAGTGGACCAACCCTTTGCAGCTATACCAGCTTCAACTCTTCTGGGAAGGCTGTGCACAAGGTTTAGGAGTGTGTCTATGGGAATATTTAACCATTCTTCCAGAAGCACATTTGTGAGATCAGGCAATGATGTGGACAAGAAGGCCTGGCTCACAGTCTCCAATCTAATTCACCCCAAAGGTGTTCTATCAGTTCAACACTCTGTACAGGCAAATTAAGTTCCTTCACCCCAAACTCGTTCATCCATGTCTTTAAAAGAGAAGTATGGGTTTTCGTTTTTTTTTTTTTTTACTCATACTTACCTTGGTTGATGGAGGATCAGACCGATGCTGCAGCTGTCCCCCGACATCTCTGCACTGAGAACCAAACCACCAATTATTGCCGATGGCTCAGTTCTCACTCCTCCCCGAGCAGAGAGATGCTGACTGTCAGTCAGCATCTCTCCTTCTCTCATCCTCCACACTCATTGGAGCAATGAGCTGTGGAGGGGCAGGGAGTGACTGTCTCAGCATCTCAGCGGCTTGCTGAGACTGCCATCAATCAAGACAGCTGGTGGATCCAGACTTGGGAATTTAGGATGATGCGCTTCCTCGACTGATGGCAGTGACGTCAGCGGAGAGCAGACTTCAGACCACTCTCCACGGAAAACGAGTCACAGGAGTGCAAAACTAATTGCACTCCTGTGACCCAGAGCAGAAGCCCAGCCTAAAAAGCTCAGGCTGGACTTCTCCTTTATGGATCTTGCTTTGTGCACTGGTGCTCAGTCATGTTGGAACAGGAAGGGGCCATCCCCAAACTGTTCCGACAAAGTTGGGAACATGAAATTGTCCAAAATGTCTTGGTATCCTTATGCCTTAAGAGTTCCCGTCACTGGAATTAGGAAGCCATGCCCAACCCCTGAAAAACAAACTCACACCATAATCCCCCCTCCATCAAATTATTTGGACCAGTGCACAAACCAAAGGTCCATAAAAACATGGATGAGAGAGTTTGGGGTGGAGGAACTTGACTGGCCTGAGAGTCCTGACCTCAACCCGATAGAACACCTTTGGGATGAATTAGAGTGGAGACTGCGATCCAGGCCTTCTAGTCCACATCAGTGACTGACCTCATGAATGTGCTTCTAGAACAGGGATATGCAATTAGCGGACCTCCAGCTGTTGCAAAACTACAAATCCCATCATGCCTCTGGGTGTCATGCTTGTGGCTGCCAGAGTCTTGCTATGCCTCATGGGACTTGTAGTTCTGCAACAGCTGGAGGTCCACTAATTGCATATCCCTGTTCTAGAAGAATGGTCAAAGCTGCAAAGGGTGGGCCAACTCAATATTGAACCCTGGGGACAAGGACTGGGATGCCTGTAAAGTTCATGTGCGTGTAAAGGCAGGTGCCCCAATACGTTTGGTAATATTGTTTTTATATATGTGTATTTACTGTTATCATAAATAATATTTTATAATTATTACACCAATAAGTTTTGGGAACTTGTTGTATATAAAAAAAAAATCATCTATAGCCAGCTTAACCCTTACCTTAATCCTAAACCCATAGCATAACACTATTGGCTAAGAACATTCAACCAGCAGAGGAAATAATATGAGGGAGATCGCTGTACTGTGTACAGAAGATTCCTGTGCGAATGTCCGAAGGAATAGGTTTTTGGTCAAGTGAACCTCCAACTTCGGTGTGAAGTAAAACATTAAGCTGTGGAATTATTACCACTGCTAAATATGACAGCTTCCTCTTGGTTATTAGGGAGTTTGTACCGACCATCATTCTAACAATCAGTGACTCATCCCCATCCAGCACACTCAGATGTTAGCCAGGGAATTTCCAGCTGACAGGTGGATGTAAAAAACAGAGGGGCTAGTGTAAAAAAACAAATATAAAGCAAGTGGTATCCTCAAACTCCATCAACATGGGGACCTCAGCAAGGTACTCTCCCATGTGCATTGCACGTGGCCTGTGTAGTGCTACCCCCTTAGGGGTCGCTGGATTTTGGGTTTCCCTTTGTCTGCATAGCCAGGCAACAAGAATTTTTAGCAGACACACAGTAGTCAGCTAGCCCTTCTAAAGACTAGCTGGCTATTGCACCTGGCTGCCTCTCCCTATAGGATTAGGGGGTAGATAAGTAGAGGTTACTCACTCAGTCCCTTGAAAGTCCTATAGCCGAGGTGGCAACTTCTCCACAGGCCTCCTGCTAAACTGGTCCCACTTGCTTTGAGGGTGTCTCAGCCATGCCTGACTGAGGCTGAAATCTGTGAGGGTTCCTCTATCTGCTTATTTTCTCTCCCAGCTCACTGTCTCATTGGCACCTTCTGCTTGAAGGCAGAGCCCTCTGTACAGGGGTTCCCTCCAGGCCTCTGGATCACATGGCCTGGCTCTTGACTACTTAAGGGCCTTCTCTCCACCTTCTGGGCCATTCTCACCGAGGGATTGGTAGAGATCCCGTAAATATTCAGGCTTTGATCTCTGTCCCTCAGCCCTCTAAATTCCAGAACCTTCAAGAAGGTTCCAGAAGCCAGGGGAAGGCGACAGAGACTCAACCCTCAGAGCCTGCCATCTAACAACACAATTAACGCTAACTAAATTTAACTACACTATATACACAAGGGGTGCTACACCTGGTATAGTTCTGGAAGGTAGGGGGCACATTCTCATATCCCCCTTTCTTGGCCACCCAGACTGCATGCTCAGTGATGCTAGTTCTCTAACAACCGGAAGGAAGCTGTCACACTTAGCAAAAGTAATAATACCACTGCTAAATATTTCACTTCACACTGCAGCTGAAGGTTTGCTCTACCAACCACCCATTTGTTCAGCCATTTGCACAAGAATTCATAGACTGTACACAGTGCAGAAGTTTCCCTCATATTATTTCCCCTTCTGGTCGAATGTTCTGAGATTGTAGTGTTAGCCTAATTTCTCTATAAATGAATCCTAACTCTTATGATTAAATTGTCTTTTCTGTCATGTCGGAATGTTAGGAAATGTTACACTCACCCTGGCAAAAGGCAGCAAAGAAACTATTATACACATACTACAAACATTACAGGTATTATTCATTACAATGTTGAGACATTCACAAAGCAATTTTTTGATAAATAGACCCCTAAGTTAAAGTGACTGTAGAGTAATTTTTCTTAAAATAACAAAGATATCATACTTATCTGCTCTGTGCAGCGGTTTTGCACAAAGCAGCCCCAATCCTCCTATTCTCAGGTGCCTCACCAGTGCTCCTGGTTCCTTATTTTGTCAGTGTGTCACTATAGGAAGCTACTTCCAGAGGTGGCATGTGTGCGGGCTCGCTGTGCTGTGTGCCCCGCCCACTGCTTCCTTGTCACTGGATTTGATTGACAGCATTTGATTGCTGCTCTCACTGAATCCAGTGAGGAGGGAGAGAGAGAGCAGCACCGCTGCTCTCAGGAACAGCTTAGGTAAGTATCTGGGGGGGGGGGGGGGGGGCTGACAATAGACTTTTTTACCTTAAAGCGGGACTGTACTGAAAAAAATATTTTTAAAAGCCAGCAGCTACAAATACTGCAGCTGCTGACTTTTAAAAAATGGACACTTACCTGTTCCAGGGTCCAGCGGTGTCGGCAGCAGAGGCCGATCGATCGCTCGGCTCTCTGCTGTAGCCGGCGCCATTCTCAGTGAGGGAATCAGGAAGTGGCTTCACTTCCCGATTCCCTACTGCGCATGCGCGAGTCGTGCGGCGCAATGAGAATCTTCAGCGCTGTCTGCTGGGACACGTGTGTGTCCCGGCAGACAGCGCGCCGGGACAGGAAGTGACGTAAACTCCCGTGGGAGTTTATGCCCGGAAGTGGGTGCAGATACCTGGTATCTGCACCCCCCTCCCCCCTGAAAGGTGCCAAATGTGACACCGGAGGGGGGGAGGGTTCCGAAAAGCGGGAGTTCCACTTTAGGGTGGAATCCCCCTTTAATGTCAAGAATGCATTAAGGTAAAAAAACCTTCAGCCTTTACAGCCACTTTAATCCATAAAAAAAATTCTTGACACTTTAGATAACACTACCCCTCAACTTCTAAAATTGACCATTGATACTTAAAGTGGTATTAAATTCAAAACCAAAAATGTAAAATATGTAGCTTACCAGTCAATAGACGTAGTGGCTGAATTCATTTTCATTATGCTTTTTTTCCCTCTGTTTTCACCTGGTGATCCTGACAGTAACACACCTCCTATATTTGGGTGCCCACACTCTGGATGAAGGAGCAACAGAGACACCTTTGGACAGCAGGCTTGTCAGTCCTGGGGGGAGGGTAATATTAGATGTACTAGCAGATTTGGATGCACTAACAAATTGAGGCCAAACTTCAACTAACACTTTTTGAAACAGTTGTGTTCCTTTTAGAGTAAAAGTCAGTCACCAGCTCTCTGCTCTGCCCCCCCCCCCCCCTGTGCTAACATATAGCGCTGGGCTGTGGAGGAGGCAGGAGCGGCCAGCTCAGGTTTACAGCGGCTCACTGAGAGGCTGAGCTGGGTGTAGGTCCAGGCATGTGGACCATTTGGTCGCATTCTTGCCAGAGCCTAGACCGGCTCTGTCATATCAGCCGACAGCAGGCTTCAGTCCACTGTCTGCTGAAAACGGGTCACAGGAGTGATTCTGTGTTGTTGATTTCAACTCAGCAGTGAGCATGCCAGTCTAAAGCCTGGTACACACTACTCGTTTTTTTTTTCCTTTTTTTTTAACAACAGTCCGATGTTGGTACAACGATCTCCCCCGCTGAGCTGTTGTGTTCTGACAGGGGGACACCCTGCCCCAGAACACTCCGGTCAGCAATTTCATTCTTTGACTAAAGCCCCATACACACGGTCGGATTTTCCGATGGATTCTGTCCTATCGGACAATGTTGTCGGAAATTCCGACCCTGTGTAGGCACCATCGGACAGTTTCCATCGGATTGTCCGACGGACAAAGTTCTATCTCCTGCTGGATAGATTTTTCGACAACAAAGTCCGATCACACCAATTCCGATCGTGTGTAGCGAATTCCAACGGACAAAGTGCTACGCATGTTCAGATCACATTACAAGACCAAAGCTATTGGCTACTAGCCTCTACGTAGTCCCGTCGTAGGCAACAAACGTCACCACGTTCAGAATGATCGGATTTTCCGACAACTTTGTCCGACAGTGTGTATGCAACACCAGTGTCGGACTAAATCCGTCGGACCAAATGCGATGGATTTGGTGGTCGGATTTTCCGACCGTGTGTATGGGGCTTAAGACTGATCAGCTCCTATTTTTAAGGCATGCTTGTCCGACCAAAGCCAGCCTTCATAAATGAGTCAGTTTTTTTGCGTTCATATAAAACAGACCAAACTCCCCATCCACACATTTAAGGTCGATAGGGGAATCCTCCTGCTATGTCATAATATTCTAACAGTGGGGAACCTTCTCCAGCATCAGAATACACTGATCATTACTTCAGGCTATACCCTGCCATGCTGATTGAGAGGACATTTTCCAACAGGGCGATTTTACAAAAGTCAATCGATGGATTGATTTCTATACAACCACAGTGCCCATACATGGATCAAAATTCGAAAATTTTGATCCATCTATGGTCAACTTAATACAGGAGGTGTGTTCCTGGCCAGATCACCAGGTAAAAACAGAGGAAAAAGCCTGAAAAAAAGAAAACTAACACAACCACCATATCTAATGATTGGTAAGCTACAATCTATTACTGCTTTAATAATTAGTGTGTTTTATGTGATCATGCTGTAAAAATACAAAATTACATTTGAAACTGGAGAGTTAGTTCGCCTTCTAGCTGGTTGCGTCGTTCCTGACACTGTCCTTTTAAAATAACCATATGGCATTAATAATATAGTAGCACTATATGTTTTAATCATGCGTGTTGTGATCTATGTTGTACATGTGTACAAATAGACAGCTGGACATTGTACCCTCCAATTTCTAAAACTGTTTCAATAGCTTTGTGAAATAGTTATGATTTGTGGAATGAAATGATGCTAAAGGTTGCAGAAAATCAAAATGAAACAATCAACCTTGTCTTTAGCTATCAGCAAACCATTCCTTACACCTGCTTATGCTGTTTCAATGTCTTGTCTCCTTTTGAACCCTGAACAGAATGTGTCATACTGCTGCTCTTTAAAACACTAGAGGTTTGAGACAGGTCTGCAGTCTTCATTCATTCAAGGTCTTTCATGTGCTTTTGACACTGGAACTCGTATCCAACTGTTACCATCTCTTTCAGCTACAATGGTAAACCTATTTATTGATTTTTATTCCCCTTGTTAGGAATAGGTCCAATTATTTTCAATATTTTCCAGTTATTACTCTATTCTTATAAATCACAAAAGTACAAATCCTTTAATAGTGAAAAACAGAGTCCATGGGTGAAATCCTTAAACTACAACATAAATAAACGTAAAAAATATGTGCCAAAATCTACTCCACAAAAGTGCCTGCTTCTGTGTGTAACACCAACCAATGTACCCAAACTCCTTAAGAGGAGTTCTGTGGTTTAGCAAGTTCCAGCGGTGTCCTCTCTCGGGCCAATTCTTGAATCGGCTCTCAGATGCTGCTGCCGCCATCTTAGCTAAAGGAAACCAATTGCCTGTTGCCTATTACCTATGCACTGTTGATCTCTTATAAATTGCAGATCTCTTTTATCCAGTAAGGAGTTTTCGGCACATTGGTTGGTGTTACACACTAAAGCAGGAACTTTTGTGGAGTGGATTTTGTAACATTATATCCATATGATTATATACATCAGGAATGTGCAAAGTTTTCAAACAGCCCGCCTGGTAATTTGGACATATATATATTTTTTTGCCCCCAACGAATCAAGGGCCACAAAAGATATATATTCTGTCTGCGTCAGAGGGGACAGGAAGGGGACGGAAAGAGTGCCGTACATACAGGAGAATCTCCTGTTTACGCGGCGGCCTCTGTAATAGGAAGTCCCGTCTCCTGTGCTGCCATTGGACAACTGTTCTGTCCATCATAGGAGGCAGGACTTTGTATTAAAGAGGCCTCTGAGACAACAGGACTTTCTCCTGTATGTAATCTGTTGGCCCTCCTCCCGCCCCCTCCCTGTCCCCCCTGAGGCTGCAGATGGGCATGGATCAGGCTGCACTGATGGCAATGGGGAGTCTGCATTCATGGCAATGGGAGTGCTGCATTCATGTCAATGGTGGGGTTGCATTCATGGCAATGGAGATGCTGCATTCATATCAATACGGGTGCTGCATTCATGGCAATGGGGGTGCTGCATTCATGGCAATGGTGGGGCTACATTCATGGCAATGGGGTGCTGAATTCTTGGCAATGGGGGTGCTTCATTCATGGCAATGGGGTGCTGCATTCATGGCAATGGGGGTGCTGCATTCATGAAAATGGTATGGTAATCGTGAGGCTGCATTCATGACAAAGGGGGTGCTGCATTCATGGCAATTTTGGGGCTGCATTCATGCAATGGTGAGGCTGCATTCATGGCAATGTTGAGGCTGCATTCATGGCAATGGTGCAACTGCATTCATAGTAATGGGGGTTCTGCATTAATGGCAATTGGGGGTTCTGCATTCATGGCAGTGGTGGGGCAGCATTCATGGCAATGGTGAGGCTGAATTCATGGCAATGGTGAGGCTGCATTCATGGCAATGGTGAGGCTGCATTCATGGCAGGGGTGGGGCTGCATTCATGTCAGTTGTGGGGCTGCATTCATGGCAGTGGTGGGGCTGCATTCATGGCAATGATGGGTCTGCATTCATGGCAGTGGTGGGGCTGCATTCATGGCAATGGGGGTGCTGCATTCATGGCACTTGTGAGGCTGCAGATGGGCACTGATTAGGCTGCATTGATGCGCACTGACCCTTATTTTGCTTCACAGTCCTTTATTTAAAATTTTAGTTTTTTTCCTGAAACTTCCCTTTAAAGTGAAGGTGTATGTTATACGCTAATAAATACAGTATATCTAAATAACACACCCAAGCTCATCTCTTCACCACACACATCCCCAAACGCAGGATAATTCTTGTTGGGCAGTGTATTAGTGCTCGGATGAACACACTTAGACCGAATTCTATTGGTTTCAAAGAATGGTTCAAGAATGTTCAAAGAATGTCAAGCAAAATGGTCGGCCCTCACGCATGTTCACTTCATCAAATCTGGCACGTTTTGAAAAAAGTTTGGACACCCCTGATATACATCAAGGATTTCACCCACAAACTTTGCTTTTCACTTTTAAAGAGATATGCAGTCTTATATTTCATTTTGTGTTTTGTATTGATTTATAGTGTGGGCATGTTCATTGACACAAAAATGTTGGTTTTGATATATTGATCACTTCTCACTAATTTAAAGGAAAAGCGAACTTGCAGTTTGTATTTTTGAAATTTTATTTTGTATTCAGATATTTAGTTTGCTGCCTTCATGTTTATTTTAACATACTAGGGATCAGGGTTTTTTTTTTTTTCGTTTATTATTACTTTATTCTTACATTCTTCTAGCCTTCTAGATTCTTTCACAAATATCAAAAACGATATCTTCTCTTGCATGATGTTTTGGGGTATAGGGATAAATAAAGTAGGGGGGTTAAATGCGCTTATATTCAATGGATTAGAAGAGGACCTGACTTATGTAAAATGGACTTTGCATTGCGATCAAACTGAAAACAAAAATGCTACATGTAAAGAATATTCAATTTTGCAGTAATAAAGTGATATGTCAGAGTCGATAGTGTAATTTACATTTTATTCTCTGGTAAGTTATATCATGGAGTTGCTGTTGTGAAGATCAAGAGCAACCTAAGAACTTGTGTCTTTGTTTCATATGCCTGTTGTCTCCAAAGCCAGTTTCTTCTCTGCCCTGACTAGAGAGAAACATTGCTAACAGCATACATCTCATGACTAGGATGACAGTTAAGCTGATCATAGATGGATAGAATTTTGAACAAAAATTCTCAGGAAAATTTGTACCAAAATTCTCAGAAAATTCACAGAACATTCGTTTGTCGTTCAAAAGATTTTGTTTGCTTTTAACATTTGAATTTGGAATGAATGGACTTTACCAAATGAAAACCACATACACTGTTAGAAATTCATTCATTTTAAAAAAAATTCCATCCTGCTCAAATTTTCTGGTAACTGAAATGAATGTCGATTTGACCCACCAATGATTAGAAAAACGAACAAACATTCTTAGAACCATGAAGTTCAGAGGACCATTTAGTTTGTATGCCTTGATTTTTTTGTAACTATTAGTCTTTAATCAGTTTTAAGAAGAACAGTACAAAATGTGTCAGTATACAATACCATAGTATAATCATCAACACGAGTGTCAAGAATGAGACCTATGTTCATTATAGGCAAATACTGAAATAAGATAAAGGACAAAGAAAGAGGTATAATTAGAGGTGATCGGGAAGGGTAATTAGTTAGAAGATAAAGAAAAGGTTCAGAAAATAATTCAGGTCTCATACTTCAGGTCATAAAATGATGGCGACCAAATGAAAAATCTTAGAGCAAGGCACTATAAGTTTAGAAAGATACATATGACAGAACATGGGATAAAATCTAAATAAGAAGACCCCCATATCACGATTGTCAGTAAGCCAACCTGACTAGTTCTTTTGAAACTTAAAACCTGTACCTTGTATTTGAGCAAACCTCTTTTTAAAGGTCCGAGTGAGTGTTCAAAAGCTCTATAAGCAAGAAGAATAGTGGGGCATGGTGTTGTTTCCAGCAGGCCTGGACTGGCCAAAGAGCCCACCGGGCTGCATGTCCCAGGGCTGGGACAAGGGGTGGGCAGAGGGAGGGGTGCCAGTAGCGTTGCTAGCATCGGGCATCCAGCTGCTGCCCTGCTTCATTCATAGACACCAGCATAATTTCTTACCAATGTCATGCTAATCAAACAGAGCCGAGGAAGCTTCCCTAGGCTTCTCCTTGACTATGATGTGCCCTATGAGAGAAAATGAGGAGGAGTCCGGAAGGTTGAACATCTCCCGCCCCGACATTCAGCCGCGATGTATACAAAATGATTCAGCATGGCATGGCAAGGGTGAAGGTAAAGGAGAATGTTCAAGGTGCAGGATATGCATTTATAGAGCAGAAGGATCACAAAAGTAGAGAAGAATTGGAATGAGAGTCCCTGTGGATGGATGAGGGAGAGGATAAAAGGATTTGTGATGGCATTTGTAAAGAAAGGGAGAGGGGTGAAAGGGAAGTAAAAAAATTGGCTGCTTGGGTCTATTTTCTGTCCCAGTCCAGGCCTGGTTCCCAGGATCCTGTCAAGGCACGTCGGCTGCAATTAAGATGTGTGTAATAAAATTTCTAGTCTGGAATGACCAGACCAGCCAATTCCATTTTTTTATACCCAAGGTAAGTTTTAATGCTAATAAAACAGTATGTGAACAATGCTGTGCTGGATGACAGAAGTTTGAAACAGTGGCCAAGTTTTAGATAGTAAAACACTCTTGTAAGGCAGTCTTACTTTAAAGTCGACCTTTCAACAAAAAGTTAAACACACCATTTAAATATTTTTATCCAAACTGCTTTACATGACAAAAAATTATAATTCCGATTTTCTGTCAATTTTATAATCCAAACCCTCTGTCCAATACAAAAGTCCTGAACATTTACTTTTCTTCACTGTATTCAAAGCTGGGTTAAGGCACATGGTTGATCTGCTAAAGGCAAACTTTGCAATGGAAGTTGCACTTTGAAAGAGATTTTCCCCAGAGCTCAGTGAATGTTGTGAAATTTCACTTTGCAATGAATACCCATTATACCAGTCTCCCTGTGAAGGAGAGTAAAAAATGTTTTGTTTGTATATGATTGAATGATAGAATTCACCAGAGCTTTGCCTCATTCATTGAGCTCTGGGCAAAGGGAAATGCAACTTCCCTTGTAAACAATCTATTTACCGTTAGTAAATCAACCACAAAAAATTGTGAAGGCGGTACATAAAATGAGCTAAGGTAGCTGCACATCCCGATGCAAATACAAAAAATGGAGGAAATTTCCCTGTGGGGGTTTGAATTGCAGCAATGGAGTCATATATTAGAAAAAAATATTTTATTACAACAATAATAAAGTTACATTGGTATGACCATTGTTAAAAATATGAGCTCTGTGATGAAAATTGGCATACATACAGAGGATGTATAAAAAATACAGCTGAACAGCGTGCATTGAAACATAGCATGATATATCATAAAAAACGTGCTGAGAAAGTCCCAACGCGCTTCGACCATATGTAGTATTGGTCTTCTTCAGGGAAAGAGCATTATAGATTTCTAAAATATACAGTGTATAAATAAGTATGTTAAACAATGTGTATACAGTAACACAAAAGTTCAAAAATAGTATATGCAGGTATATAATAAATAGTTACCACTGACAGCAGTAGGACAGACCACCCAGATGTATGCCTTGGAGTGTCATTCAAGGATCCAGACTGGCAAGAGCCTGACCCCCCACGCCAGCATTGGGGTGAACACCCGCACTACCAAAAAAGGGAACTGCGAGATGCCACACTTTACACTGTAACCGAGAGGAGATGTCAGGGGAGGGGGGGGAGAAAGGGAAGGGGGGGTGGAGAGGAGGCAGGCCGGACACCGGACCAGCCTGCCTTCTCTCCACACTGGACTGAAGAAAGAGCTGAAGATTTTTGGTTGTAGATGCTGACTTTTACTCTTTGCAGACCCGGCTGAAGTTTCTCTTTATTTTCAGCCACATTGACTTCCTAATTCTCTCAAGGACTCTAGTGGTAAGAAATCCTGCACCAAAAATACCAACCCTGCCCAACTGCAATAATCATTGTAAAGTCAAACATTGGTGTCATAATGGAGAATAAAGAAAATAAATGAAGAATAAGCTTCAAAAGCATGACACCTTTGGTACAGGTAAAGGGAAATTATCATCAGTGTGCCTCTCGTGTTTAAGTGAACTGTATCAATGTTGGGAAACAGGGGTGAACAGCGGCGCTAGATATGGTGATAACATAAAATTATATAGCAACTGGAATATGGGTGTAACGCCGAGCGCTCCGGGTATCTCCTCCACCCCGGAGCGCTCACGGCGTTCTCCCTCCTGCAGCGCCTCGGTCAGTTCCCCTGACCTCAGGCGCTGCAGCGTTGCTGGGATGCGATCCTCGGTCTGCCCGGGGATCGCATCCCACTCCTCTCACCTGTCCCCCGCTCCTTCCGGCGTGCGCGCGCTCCCGCTCCCCAGGCGCGCGCGCGCGAGTGTTCCCTCACTTAAAGGGCCAGCGCACAATCAATTGGTGCCTGGCCCAATTACTGTTTTCCCCCAAAATCAATAAAAACCCACTTCCCCTTCCTGTCCTCGCCGGATCTTGTGTTGCCTTTGTGCCCAGTGAAAGCGTTAGTGTGTTTTGCTCCCTCTGTGTATCCAGACCTTTGCTGTTGCCCCCGACTACGAACCTTTGCCACCTGCCTTGACCCTTTGCTACGTCTGACCTTCCTTTTGCCTAATCCTTGTGTACCGCGCTTGTCTCAGCTGTCAGTGGGGTCGAGTTGCTATTGGAGGACACGACCTGGTTGCTACCGCCGCTGCAAGTCCATCCCGCCTTGCGGCGGGCTCTGGTGAAAACCAGTAGCAACATTAGAACCGGTCCTCCAATACAACCCGTGCTATCGCCCCATTGGCATAGGGGATCCACCTCCTGTTCCCCGTCGTACCCGGTACGTGACAGTAGATCCGGCCATGGATCCCGCTGAGGTCCCGCTGCCTAGCCTCTCGGATCTGACCACGGTGGTCGCCCAACAAGGACAGCAATTGGCGCAGTTGACTGCTATGCTACAGCAGCTTCTACCGTCTCCACCGCCAGCTCCTACATCTCCTCCGCCACGAGTTGCTGCTGCTAGGATCCGCCTGTCCCTTCCTGACAAATTCAATGGGGATCCCAAGCTGTGCCGAGGGTTCTTATCCCAGTGTTCCCTCCATCTGGAGATGTTGTCGGACCAGTTCCCTACAGAACGGTCAAAGGTGGCGTTCGTGGTCA
Source organism: Lithobates sylvaticus (assembly GCA_028564925.1). Lineage (NCBI taxonomy): Eukaryota > Metazoa > Chordata > Amphibia > Anura > Ranidae > Lithobates > Lithobates sylvaticus. Next base: position 32,408,573 of record CM053033.1, on the reverse strand, counting down.
GCTTACTATCTGATAAGGCCCTAGCCTGGGCTACACCACTTTGGGACCGTGGCGATCCTGCCACAGCTTCTATCCCAGCCTTCTTCTCTGAGGTCCGCAGTGTCTTCGAAGAACCAGCCCGGGCCTCCTCTGCCGAGACGGCTCTCCTGAACCTCGTCCAGGGGAATTCTTCAGTGGGCGATTACGCCATTCAGTTCCGCACCCTGGCATCTGAACTCTCCTGGAACAATGAGGCACTCTGCGCAACCTTCAAAAAAGGTCTATCCAGTCATGTCAAAGATGTGCTGGCGTCGCGTGAGATTCCTGCTACCCTGTCTGAACTCATCCAGCTAGCCACCCGCATTGACATGCGTTATACCGAAAGGCGCCTAGAGCTACGACAGGAAAGGGACTTTGGTCGCGTCAGGCGGTTTCCGCGCCTGGCACCTCTCTTCCAGAATCCTCTGCAACCCGTTCCTGCTCCTCCTGCTGAGGAGGCTATGCAAGTGGATCGGTCACGCTTGACCACACAAGAGAGGACTCGGCGCCGAGATCATAATCTGTGCCTGTATTGCGCCAGTCCCGACCATTTCCTAAAGGACTGCTCTATCCGCCCTCAGCGTCAGGGAAACGCTCGCACCTAGCTAACGTAGGAGAGGCGCTGCTAGGTGTGGATTCTTCCTCTCCCCGTCTGACCATTCCTGTGCGGATTTCTCTGACCAAGGGATCCTCTTTCTCCACGGTGGCCTTTCTGGACTCTGGTTCGGCAGGAAACTTCATTGAAGCTTCACTCATCAACAAATTTAATGTTCCAGTTACTCGTCTCGTCAAGCCCTTTTTCATCACCTCTGTAAATGGTCAAAATCTGAACTGTATAGTGCGATATCGCACTGAACCTCTTCTCATGAAGATTGGAGTTCTCCATCATGAAAAGATTAGCTTCTTGGTGTTACCCAACTGTACCTCAGAGATCCTTTTGGGCCTACCCTGGCTCCAGTTACATTCTCCTACCCTCGACTGGTCCTCGGGGGACATCAAGAGTTGGGGTCCTTCCTGTCACAGGCATTGCCTCAAGGCGGTACCCATTAAACAACTTTCCAACGCTCCTGCTCTGCCTAATCTTCCCAAGCCTTACCAGGACTTTTCTGACGTGTTTTGCAAAAGGCAAGCGGAGGTTTTGCCACCACACAGACCCTTTGATTGCCCTATTGATCTCCTCCCTGGTACCACCCCGTCCCGTGGCAGGATCTACCCTCTCTCCGTTCCGGAGACACAAGCCATGACAGACTACATCCAGGAGAACCTCAAGAGAGGCTTCATCCGCAAGTCCTCTTCCCCTGCTGGAGCAGGATTCTTCTTTGTTGCCAAAAAGGACGGGTCCCTACGTCCCTGCATTGACTATCGTAGTCTTAATAAAATCACGGTAAAAAATCGCTACCCACTGCCTCTCATCTCTGAACTGTTTGACCGTTTGCGCGGAGCAAGTCTTTTCACCAAACTGGACCTCCGGGGCGCATATAATCTCATCCGTATCCGTAAAGGCGATGAATGGAAAACCGCCTTTAACACCCGTGACGGACACTTTGAATACCTAGTCATGCCCTTTGGGTTATGCAATGCCCCTGCGGTCTTCCAAGACTTTGTGAATGAGATTTTCAGAGATCTGCTGTACACTTGTGTTGTTGTCTATCTGGATGATATCCTGATTTTCTCCTCTAGCTTGGAGGAGCACCGTCTTCATGTCCGCCAAGTGCTCCAGCGACTCCGTGATAACCGTCTGTACGCCAAACTAGAGAAATGTCTCTTTGAACGCTGCAGTCTTCCCTTCCTGGGGTACTTGGTCTCTGGACAAGGTCTCCAAATGGACCCTGCGAAACTCTCTGCTGTCCTGAACTGGCCACGTCCTACTGGGCTGCGGGCCATCCAGCGTTTCCTCGGATTCGCCAACTATTACCGCCAGTTCATTTCCCACTTCTCCACCATTGTCGCGCCTATTGTGGCACTAACCAGAAAAAGTGCGGATCCGAGGTCCTGGCCTCCTCAAGCTAATGAGGCATTTAACCGCCTCAAATCTGTCTTTGCCTCTGCACCAGTTCTGTCCAGGCCTGACCCCCTCAAACCGTTCTTCATGGAAGTCGATGCCTCCTCTGTGGGAGCTGGAGCCGTGCTTCTCCAGAAGGACTCCAAGGGCAAGAACGTCACCTGTGGTTTTTTCTCCAAGACCTTTTCCCCCCCTGAAAAGAACTATTCCATTGGAGACCGTGAATTACTGGCCATTAAGCTAGCACTTGAGGAGTGGAGACATCTCCTTGAGGGGTCCGCTCATCTCATCACGATCTTCACTGATCACAAAAATCTCTCTTACCTCCAGTCCGCCCAGCGATTAAACCCACGCCAAGCCAGGTGGTCGTTGTTTTTTGCCCGCTTCAACTTCGAGATTCACTTCCGTCCTGCAGACAAGAATGTCAGGGCTGACGCCCTCTCTCGTTCCACCGATTCCTCTGAGTCCGACTCTCCTGTACAACATATTGTACCTCCTGAGTGTCTGATCTCTTCTGCCCCGGCCTCCTTGCTGCAAGTTCCTCCGGGGAAAACCCTGGTCCCTCCACGTCTCCGACTTCAGGTCCTCAAATGGGGTCACTCCTCCCATCTGGCTGGTCATCCTGGAATCAAGAAATCCTCCCAACTGATTTCCAGGTATTACTGGTGGCCTTCCTTAAAAAAGGATGTGACGGACTTCGTACAGGCCTGTACCACATGTGCTCGAAACAAGACTCCTCACCAAAGGCCTGCAGGTCTTCTTCACCCTCTGCCTGTGCCTGAACGACCCTGGGCCCACATAGCTATGGATTTCATCACGGACCTCCCTCCTTCCCACGGCCACACTACCATATGGGTGGTCGTGGATCGTTTCTCCAAAATGGCACATTTTGTCCCGCTTCCAGGGCTTCCTTCTGCACCTATACTCGCCAAACATTTCTTCCTTCAGATTTTTCGCCTTCATGGACTTCCATCCCACATCGTCTCGGACAGAGGCGTCCAGTTTGTGTCTAAGTTCTGGAGAGCTCTCTGCAGTCAATTGAAAGTCAAACTAGACTTCTCCTCTGCCTACCACCCTCAGTCCAATGGACAAGTGGAGAGAGTCAACCAGATCCTGGGGGCCTACCTGCGACACTTTGTCTCGGCCCGTCAAGACGACTGGGCTGACCTCCTACCCTGGGCCGAATTTTCTTATAATTTGAAAGAGTCTGAGTCTTCCTCTCTGTCACACTTCTTTGTGGTTTACGGCCGTCATCCTCTTCCCCCCCTACCCATCCCCACTTCTTCCGGAGTCCCCGCTGTAGACGAAGTCACCCAGGAGCTGTCATCCATCTGGAAAGAGACCCAAAGGTCGCTTGCCCTGGCCTCTTCTCGCATGAAGAAACATGCTGACAGCAAAAGAAGACCTCCTCCGGTATTCTCCCCTGGCGATAGGGTGTGGCTCTCCTCCAAGTACATTAGGTTCCGCATCCCCAGTTACAAGTTGGGTCCCCGCTACCTCGGCCCATTCAAGATCAAGGCTCAGATCAATTCTGTGTCCTACAAACTGCATCTTCCTCCTTCCCTCCGCATTCCCAACTCCTTCCATGTTTCTCTCCTCAAACCCTTTGTTCTTAATCGCTTTTCCCCCAAGGTCCCCGCTCCTGCTCCGGTCACCGGCTCCTCCGACATCTTCTCCGTTAAAGAGATCCTTGCCTCTAGAACCGTCCGAGGTAAACGTTTCTATCTTGTTGACTGGGAGAACTGTGGGCCTGAGGAGAGGTCTTGGGAACCGGAAGGTAACATCATTGACAAAGATCTCCTCCGCAGGTTCTGGGGTTCCAGGAGGAGGACGAGGCCCAAGAGGAGGGGGAGACCCACGGGGGGGGGGTACTGTAACGCCGAGCGCTCCGGGTATCTCCTCCACCCCGGAGCGCTCACGGCGTTCTCCCTCCTGCAGCGCCTCGGTCAGTTCCCCTGACCTCAGGCGCTGCAGCGTTGCTGGGATGCGATCCTCGGTCTGCCCGGGGATCGCATCCCACTCCTCTCACCTGTCCCCCGCTCCTTCCGGCGTGCGCGCGCTCCCGCTCCCCAGGCGCGCGCGCGCGCGAGTGTTCCCTCACTTAAAGGGCCAGCGCACAATCAATTGGTGCCTGGCCCAATTACTGTTTTCCCCCAAAATCAATAAAAACCCACTTCCCCTTCCTGTCCTCGCCGGATCTTGTGTTGCCTTTGTGCCCAGTGAAAGCGTTAGTGTGTTTTGCTCCCTCTGTGTATCCAGACCTTTGCTGTTGCCCCCGACTACGAACCTTTGCCACCTGCCTTGACCCTTTGCTACGTCTGACCTTCCTTTTGCCTAATCCTTGTGTACCGCGCTTGTCTCAGCTGTCAGTGGGGTCGAGTTGCTATTGGAGGACACGACCTGGTTGCTACCGCCGCTGCAAGTCCATCCCGCCTTGCGGCGGGCTCTGGTGAAAACCAGTAGCAACATTAGAACCGGTCCTCCAATACAACCCGTGCTATCGCCCCATTGGCATAGGGGATCCACCTCCTGTTCCCCGTCGTACCCGGTACGTGACAATGGGTATACATAAAATGTGTGTGTGTATGAATAAGCACACATAATATTAAAACATTTGTTGCCACTGTGAATAATCACATTCCCTGCTCCTGTGAAGTCACGACCAGCTGCTTCTTGTTTCCTGCTTCCTGGTTCCCAGCATTCTCTGGATCTCTGTAAGATCACCCCAGTGCCCCAGGCTGCAAAGGGAAGACATCTATGAGACTCCAGGACTGGCGATTTTTCACCACATACTGAACTCATCTAATTTAACCTGTGAGTTACTACTTGCTTTTATTAAATATATGATTTATACTGCACTAAGTCTGGCGCCCCTCTGTTCCCATGTATCAATGTTGGGGTTTGTTGTTTGGTTTAGGAGGTCAGCAAATTTCCATATTAGGAGCCCTGAAGAACTTCAGAAGAGAAAAAAATTATTGTTTAGATCAGGGGGTCTCCAAACTGTGGCCTGAGGGTCAGATGTGGCCCTTTGCTAGCCTTTACCTGGCCCTTGAGGCACTATTCCTCCAACTAAAACCAACAATAGGGTACTATTTCTTCCACCGACACGAATGATGTGATACTATTCCTCCTACTAATAGGGGCTCTAACTCTCCTCCGATTGACCACCAACCCCGAGGCCATATTTTTACTCACTGATGTTGGGCCTGAGACATTTTCTGCCCTTGCTGACCACAATCCGGCCCTTATAAAGTGTGAAGGCCCTTTGTTTGAAAAGTTTGGAAAGCCCTTAATTTAGATGAATAAAACAAAACATATTCATTATATGCATAGCAGTGTTTTGTTTAGGCCAGATTTTTTTTCTTTAAGACCCAGTTATAATGTTAACTATTCCTAAGTGCAAATTAGTATGTGTAATTGATGCACACAACAAGAATGTCAGGGCTGCGTTTTAGTTACTTGCTTGTGTATGGCTCTAAAGTGAAGTCTTCACTTATGTATTGAGCTGAATATCTATAACGGTATCTGATCATTAGGTTGTGGATGTTCAGCTGGGAGTAGACATGCTCTGCCTGACCTGAACAGATCTAAAAACTCCCTTCTCTCTTCGGGACACGTGTAAATAAATGTATGCACTTCAGCCTCTTGATTGATTAGTGTCTTTGAACATGTCTGTGAACCATTTTAATGGACCATGAGATCAATTCACATATTGCAAGCGATGCTTAACTTAGATGAATTAAAAAAAGACATTTGAAACACAAGCATAAACTTTTCTTTACAGATACTGTACATCGGTGCGTATAATGTGAGTAAAGCAACATATACTATAGCTGTTGTTAAAAGCAGCAACCCCCATCTTTTAATACCGGTACTTTATTTTATTTTTTTTAAAGTAGGGAATAATTAAAAACCCTGTCAGTTTTTTTTTGTCTTTTTTTGACGTGTTACAATGGGGAAAATTACCTCCCTGTTTCAAAGTCACAGCAGGAAGGAAGAGGAAGGAAGAGGAAAACAAAATAAGAGAAATTCCCTCTTAATCCAGCCATACATGGATCGAATTCCGATCCATGTATGGGCAAGGAGGTTGTACAACAGTCAATCTACCTTCCAGATTTTCTCCACTTGATCAGCGCTGACATTTATGCCGGCAGCTCTGATCGGTGTATTCAGACAGCAGGGCAGCTGCTATGCATCATGCATTGCTTTCCACTGTACAGTGCATTGGAGTGTCATTCATGCATGTACATAGAGCAGGTGACAGCACATGTTAGCATGTGTGTTTTAGTGCACATTGCCCCTAGTGATCCAGTGACAACTCAAATGTGATTTTCCTTCCCTTTAAGTTCCTTGTTGCAAAAATCACCATGATACATTGAGAGTGTGAATTATAGATACCGTATATACTCGAGTATAAGCTGACCCGAATATAAGCCGAGGCACCTAATTTTACCACAAAAAACTGGGAAAACTTATTGACTCTAATATAATAGGGTGAGAAATGCGCAGCTACTGTAAGTGGAAAAGAGGGTCAACAATGCCCATTTGCAGCCTCACTGTGCCCATTTGCAGCCATAGGTCCCTTAAACTTCAAACTCTGTAGTTAAGGGTTCCTAGATACCACCTAGCTGCAGCCAAAATTTGGGGTCTCTGGACCCAAAGGGTCCCGAAATGACATTGCTGCAGATGGACACAGTTGACCGACTTTGGGGCCCTGTATCTCGGGGCCACTTGGTACCAGGTACTCCATATTTGTTGTAGTGTTGGTTCCACTGGGGTTGCACACCAATTTGGGGTTCCTAGCACTAAGTAGCCCAGAGATACGGGGCCGCAAAGTTGGGTCAGAAAATTAAATTTTTTGCTGCAGAAAAGACTTGAGTATAAGCCGAGGGGGGCACTTTCAGCACAAAAAAATGTGCTGAAAAACTCGGCTTATACTCGAGTATATACGGTAATAATAAAAACTTGACAAAGATTCTAGCCCTTCTCTACACTATCCAATGATAATATTAAGTTTCAGCATTAGATATACTTTCAGTGAAGCTGTACTATGCAACATTTTAATATCATTGGATCAGCTGAATTTCCACAGTCATCATTGTGAAATGCTTTGTATATGTGAGTGAATAGAAACCTCAGTATAAAATAATTATTAAGCATGAGTATGTGTTCTGTTGTACAAAATGCTAACGGTGCACTAACCAGCTTAGAAAATGTGTTTACAGTTGAAAAAATCTATGAGATTGGGTTGATTGCATTGCCCTCAGGTGGCAATCAGACACCTAAATCTAAGTGTGCCACATCCTATATAATCTATAGATGCTGAATAAAGGAATTATGGACTTTGTATTCACAATTCACATAAAATACATACATATACAACACAAAATTTATGTGATAAAGCAATATGGGACACAGTGGTTTTATCCTAGAGGTAACACTTGGTTAATACTTCCTGTGTGGCAATATTGGAGAAATGCCCACACTGAGATGTAGTGTCCCTCTTGGTAGTCCCCATAGTCCTCATAGATTAAAAAGAATTGCTCTTTCTACATGTTTCGCAACGTAAAATGTTGCTTCTTCAGGAGCTTGTTGGAGAAACATACTCAAATTAGAATACAGTACAAAGTATTGGCATGGTGGTACAGGTGTGGGTATGTACATGAACTCACCAATAATGTGGTGCTTAAACAAATGATCTCTGTACAATTGTTATATCTAAGATCCAATAAAAGCTTATTGTTTAAAAAAAAAAAAATGGTCTCAATGCTCACATATACCGGAAATAATGATCCTCCATGGCATGCCTGTTTACTCTTTTTCCCAGGCGGTAAATGTTTAACTTGCCGGTATCGGATGCCTGTATACTCCTTGTGAATGGATACACATAATTCAGATTTTTTTTTATCCTGGACCAGCTAATCAAGGTATTTTGAGCCCTGTTAGTTCCCTTTCCTTATATTTATTTTTATGGCTAGGTTTTTACTGCCATTATATGGTTAAGGATCCTGGGAGGACAAACTCTATGTTTTTTTCCCCAGATTGAAAAGCATCTGGCTTAAAGTGACACACACAATAGTAGAGGCAGACTGGCTTATTTGGGAACTACCAAGAGGAACGCTACATCTCAATGTGGGCATTTGTCCAATATTGACACACAGGAAGTATTAACCAAGTGTTACCTCTAGGATAAAACCACTGTGTCCTATAATTGCTTTATCACATATGTTTTGTGTTGTATATGTATTGTAACATGGGGGACCATTAGCTCTCGTGGCAGATGCGTTTGTTAGTGATTCAAGCCAGTCAGGAACTATATTTAAGGGCATGGTAGCCCATTTTTATTAAAACGGCAAATGAAAGTCTGTGACATAAGTTTCTCACACAGGGGTTCTTCTCCAGCAAATAAACACTCAGAAAATGCTAGCCCACCTGGCTCTTTAGCAGTACCTCTGCTTTTTGTCCTGGTCACACAGACCACAGGATTCCTCAATGGGGATGGCTTCTCTTTAGCGCCCCAGCTTCGCTCTGGCCTTAGTCCTCAGGCTGTTGCACTGCCTCTTGCAGTCGCAGGTTCTGGCTGCCTCCTGCAACCTCTCTGACTCCTGGAGACCTCCTGTCTCTCTGGGTGTGGAGCAATCTCCAACTGGGAGCCATGAAGTCTTCCCATACTCTCATTATAAGTCCTGTGCACACACCCTGCTGGTAATTTACAAAGTCTGGACACAGGGTTGGAGATCCCGTCCCACCCAAGACACTATGGAATCTCCAAACTACAGAGCCCCATGACCGAATACCAAAACCTGGAGAAAGCTGCAAAAGCAGTTTTCTCCAGTCCACATTTATGCTCTGTAGCCTTGCACCAAGAAAATGTGCATACCCTGTGTCCCCAAAATTATCAATTTTACCCTGGCAGCATCTCCTACTGTCACAGTATGTATTTTATGGGAATTCTTAAAAATGGTTATATATATTTGTATACGTGCCTACAAAGTCCATCATTCCTTTATTTAGCATCTATACAGTTGAAAAAAATGTATTGCAACCTTTGGTCTACTGCAGCTTGATGCATTGGACCTTGTTGTAGGTACAAATTACTGCCCTATCACAATGTACTGTACATATAGGGCAAGTGTAGAAATTAGCATTCCATCCTTGATCCTATAAGCCAAATGTCCAATCAATATACAGTATGTACTGCACAGTATAAATTTAAATTTCAAGTTTAAAGCAGTACTAAAGTCTAATCTTTTGGATCATAGACACATCTGTATAGACCAAGTTAGCATTACAATAATTGATTAATTCCAAAAACTTATGAAAAACTTAAATGTTTATCTTTTATCAGCCACATCCTCTTGCTTCCTCTGACCTTCTGGGCAACTACCACAAACTCATAACCTCACCACTAGTCACCTGATAACACACCTCAGGATTACATGTCCCTTCAATCTTAGTCCCAATGAGCATGCATAAGCTTCTTGTTCCATAAAGTTTGGCTAATTGGTGTCTTGGGAGCCACTGTCACTCGCTTCTCTTAGAGGAGTGTGTCTTGTGTGTGTAGTCAGGACTGCCTATGTTGTGTGGCACATGCAGCATTCTCACCTGTGTGTAGATGCCACTAGTTGGTTGGCACTTGGGAGCAGTTTTACAAATATCAGAATGCCTTGATGGGTGGCAATCAGTCTGGAATAGCGAGTGTTACCCAGGGTAACTATCACATGTGATCCTGAGCTCCCATGACTGAAGGAAATAAAATCCAATTGATAAAATAGGTGGGCATCCTCCAACCAGGAAGTGAGGTTGATGCTATCTAGCTTGCTTCAGATTATAATACACACTGTGAGAAGCACACAGTGTATAATAAAATCAAACTACCGTATATACTTGAGTATAAGCCGAGTTTTTCAGCACATTTTTTTGTGCTGAAAGTGCCCCCCTTGGCTTATACTCGAGTCAAGCACTTTTCTGCAGCAGAGAATGACATTTTCCAAACTGACTTTTGGGCCCTGTATCTTGGGGCCACTTGGTGCTAGGAACCTCACCTTTGGTGTGCAAACCCAGTGGAACTAGCACTATAACATATCCAAAGATGCGAGATACGGGGCCCTAAAGTCGGTCAATTGTGTCCATCTGCAGCAATGTAATTTTGGGACCCTTTGGGTTCAGAGACCCCCTTTGGGTTCAGAGTGGCTGCAGCTCGGGAGCATCTAGGAACCCTTAACCACCAAGTTTGAAGTTCGGGGGACCTATGGCTGCAAATGGGCACATTAAGGCATGCAAATGGGCACAGTGAGGCTGCAAATGGGCATTGTTGACCCTCTTTTCCACTTACAGTAGCTGCGCATTTCTCACCCTAGGCTTATACTCGAGTCAATACGTTTTCCCCATTTTTTTGTGGTAAAATTAGGTGCCTCGGCTTATATTCGGGTCGGCTTATACTCGAGTATATACAGTAAGCATTTTCAGGACAGGACAGAAACCTCTACAAATGTACAAGATGAGGGCTGGAATTGAGGTTAAAACCTTTTACTTTCTCCTTTGAGTTGATACTGGTGGGTATATATCAGCAATGATATATCACAATTTCACTTTTAGCCAACAGTGTGAATCTCTACAGTTTAAGGCATCAGGCTCAGTGTTGTCTTAGGTACAAAACACTGCCCCGTTACAATTTATAAATGAAGCAAGTGTAGGAATGGGAATTCCTGGGTCAGTAGAAATGCCAATCCGGGAATCCATGGCAGAGTCTTTTATCTTGCTGAAATCTCTTTTGTTAAAATATATGTACTTGGAAAACCTCTAAGCTAGAATTGTGTGAAGTACCCCATAACCACCAATCAAATTCAAGCCTTCACTATAAAATTTACAGTTAGATAACGGAAATTGTAATTGATTGCTGTGTATCTGTGTACAAACACTTGTTACTACCCAAAATTCGATAAACATGTGCCTTGTAAGGCCCCTTTCACACAAGACGGATCCGTATTGATCCGCCCCGTGAAGATCTGCTGCTCAGCGGGGATCGCTCAGCTGATCCCCACTGAGCCGGCTGATGACAGGGCGGTCCCTGCACACAGTGCAGGGACCGCCCTGTCAGATCTCCGCTCTCCCCTATGGGGGATCGGATGAACACGGACCGTCTGTCCGTGTTCATCCGATCCGCTCTGCAGACAGGTGGAAAAATAGGGTTTTCCTCCATCTGCAGAATCGGACAATAGCGGAGGCGGACGATAGTGGGTGTCAACGGATGCTCATCCGCTGACACCCGCTATCCCATAGGGGTGCATGTATGTCCATTTTTCATCCAAAAACGGATGGATGAAAAACGGACATGCGGTCCGCACGTGGGAAAGGGGCCTAATTCTTTAATTACATGTCCAAGCATCACTATCAATAATCACACAGTATGTAAGGTAAAAATGACCAATAACAAGCATTTGTCTGAGATGATGTGTCTCAGCTTTAGTTTCGGGCTATTTGAAGCATGCTTTATACTGGTAGTGGCATCGGTCTAGATAGATAGCCTTTGTAAGGGAAATAGTTTGTGTCTTTGTACTGCTGTTCCTATGTAGTGAAGTGGATACATACGTAGCATAACTAGACACACGTAGCACGAGCCTATTCTTTGTCCACACATTCTTCTGGTGTTATTGTGCTGGTCACAGATCTACATAATGAAAATACTATTTTCAATGGAGGAAATGAAAGCACATAACGTGACAAAGAACAAAAAGCTTTAAAAATGACCAAACGACACATTGCAGTAAATGAGACACAGGAGATGCCAAGAACAAGTAATGATCAATAATTCCCCTGAAATCTCTTATATACGTAAACAGATATATACATAGCTCAGTATTAAAGGAAATCTGTACCAAGAGGAATAATAAGGCTGACATTGCTGATACGGATCTTCCAAAAATAGTCATCACCTGGCTTTCTCTGGCATCGCTACTTTCTGTATCATTGACTTTAAACAAGCATGGAAACCAGAAAACTCAATTTCTTGATCTACATATTACTTTCAGATTAGTGACTCAGAAAGTACTGAAGCCACGGATTCACCATGAAGGCAAGGGAACTAACATTTTCAAATGAAGTGGGCATCAATGGCAGCACCCATGCTTCCTCTGTATTGGTTTCTTTTGCATATATTGTTAGTTTACACATATTGTAACATACGTTTTTAGGTGACCAATACAGTATGTTCTAGATGAACTGCAATCTGTGTTTATGTGTATACGAATATGTAGAGTTTATTGCTCATGTGCGTTTTATGCAGTAACACCCTTATGGGACCTCTTGTATCTTAAAGCAGACATTCATTTACTATATGTCTTTGTAGAGTTCAGCTTTAAATATATGATGTTGGGATTTGAGCAGAAATATTTTCATTTATATGTTGGGGATATATCAAGCAGGAAGCCAAAAGTATAAACCACCTACCTAAAGCAACTCCAGTAACCTTTCACTATGACCCCTTTCACACTGGGGTGTTAAAATAGCGCCTGCAAACTGCCCTAAAACAGCTGCTCCATTCACTCCAGTGTGAAAGCCAGAGTGCTTTCACACTGGAGCGGTGCGCTGGCAGGGCGTCAGAAAAAGTCCTGCCAGCAGCTTCTTTGCAGCGGTGAAGGAGCGGTGAACTCACCGCTCCTCCACCGCTCCTCCCCATTGAAATCAATGGGGCAGCACTGCTATACCACCAGCAAAACGCTGCTGCAGCGGCATTTTGTAACCCCTTTTCGACCGCTAGTGGGGGGTTAAAACCTCGAATAGCCGAATAGCGCCGCTAGAACGATGGTAAATAGACATGTGCACAACAAAAAAATTTGTTTATTTTCGTTTCGTTTTTTTAGTTTCCGTTCATTCGTAACGATTCGTAAATTCGTAAGTCGTCGGTGTTCGTATTCGTAATGATTCGTAAATTTGTAAGTCGTTGGTGTTCGTATTCGTAACGATTCGTATTTTCGTAAGAGTTATTTTTTCGTTGATTCGTATTTCCGTTAGTTTAATTTTCGTTTATTAGTTTATTCGAAATTCGGACGCATTTGTATTTATTTGTACATTTGTAACATTCGTAACATTCGTAATGGGAGCATAATTCATAATTTTATGTAATGTGTATGCTATTATTACATTTTAAGAGACACGGAAAATTACGAATCGAAAAAAAAAGTTACGAATGTACGAATTTTTTCGTTCAATCCATTCGAAGCACGTTAAGCAACGCCATTGTAAGAGACACGGAAAATTCCGAATCAAAAAAAAAAAAAAAGTTACCAATGTAAGAATTTTTTCATTCAATCCATTCGAAACACGTTAAGCAGCGCCATTGTAAGAGACACGGAAAATTACGAATTGAAAAAAAAAAAAAAGTTTAAGAATGTACAAATTTTTTCGTTCAATCCATTCGAGGCATGTTAAGCAGCGCCATTGTAAGAGACACGGAAAATTCCGAATCAAAAAAAAAAAAAAAGTTAAGAATGTACACATTTTTTCGTTCAATCCATTCGAGGCATGTTAAGCAGCACCATTGTAAGGGACACGGAAAATTACCAATTCAACAAAAAAAAAAGTTACGAATGTACGAATTTTTTCGTTCATTTTGATTTTCGTTGTTCCTGTTTTCGTTTTTCGGATTTTCTTCTTTCGTACATTCGTTGTTTCTAATTATTTTTTTTTCTCGGATTTTCGTTGTTTTCGGATTCGTTTGATTCAGTTCGAATCAAACGAATCCGAAAACAACGAAAATCCGAAAAAAAAAATAATTAGAAATTATTCGTTATTCGTTAAAAATTTTAGCGAATCGTTCGTTCATTCGTACGAAAACGAATGAACGAAAATAACGAAAAAAAACGAGAAAAAAAAACGAAACGAATTGCACATGTCTAATGGTAAAGCAGCTCTAAAAATAGCACCGCTTTACCCATGACAACCTAGGTGGCACAGTGTGAAAGGGCTCTTAGTCACAATTTTAAAATAGTTTTATGTGCATGTGCAAGTCTTGTGACGGCAATCTGACCATGCTAGCTGTATAACTCTGCAACATTTTTTGGCTTTCAAGTTTTTAATGTAAAGCTGTGCCCAAAAAAAAAAAACAGAAGACAGAGAACTAAGGACTTGTTGTTGTGTTGTCTGTGGTCTTCCTGCAGCTGATGTTTTCCCCATTACTGCCTTTTAATGCATTGTTCTACACTGTGTCTCTGTGTGGAGGCGGCCATCTTGGAGGAGGTAAGGCTTAGATTTGTCATGTTAAAGCCTCCAGCACAGATTAACCCCTTACTCAAAAGCAGGGTATACATGTCCTGTAAATTGCTGGTTCAGCAGGAACCGGTCAACTTTTGGTACGCATGTACTCCTCTCTATTTGACAGTAGCAGGTCTAATGACTGACTTCTATCAAACAGTCCTGCTAGAAAAACAGCATTCGATCAGACAGCAAATTTGTGTATTTGTGTAGTCCCCCCTGTCAAGATACAATAGCACAGTGGGAGAGATTTCTGCATACACATTGTTTGTGTTGGTGCATGCAAAACCTCAACATGTATACCCTGCTTAAATTTCATGAGACACTGACGATATAGAACTATGAGGATGTAGGCACAGGAGTGCCTGGGCACAACCTCACATGCAAGGAAAAGTACTGCTATTTTTCAGGAGGAATTAAAAACAAAAGGTACAATTTTCAGGGTGTTGCTAAGGCAAAATGAACATTTTCCAAATATTCCCTATAACATAGCAAATCAATCTTCCCTTTGTGAGTGCAGTTCCTCTTTAAAAATCACACACCTTATAGGTGGTTAGAGCCATAATTTATATTATTGCAGGTACCACAGCATATGGAGGTGTTTATACAGATTAATCTCAAAAAAATTAAATATCATCAAAAAGTTTATTTATTTCAGTAATTAAATTCAAAAATTGAAACTCAGATATTATGTAGATTCATTACACACAGAGTGATATATTTCATGCATTTCTCTCTTTTATTTTGATGATTATGGCTTGCAGCTAGTGAAAACCCAAAATTCAGTATCTCGGAAAATTAGAATATTATGAAAATGTTCAATATTGTAGACGCATGGTGTCACATGCTTAATCAGCTAGTTAACTCAAAACACCTGTAAAGGTTTCCTGAGCCTTTAAATGGTCTCTTATGCCCCGTACACACGGTCGGATATTCCGATGGAAAAAGTCAGATCGGATTATGTTGTCAGAAAATCCGATCGTGTGTGGCAGGCTTTTTCCGTCGGAATTTCCGACTGAAAAAATTTGAGAGCAGGATCTCAAATTTTTCCGACAACAAAATCCGATCTGACTTTTTCCGATCGTGTGTTGAGAATTCCGATGGACAAAGTGCAAGCATGCTCAGATCAAATTACGAGACCAAAGCTATTGGCTACTAGCCGTTACATAGTTCTGTCATACGCAACAAACGTCACCACGTTCGGAATGATCGGATTTTTCAACAACTTTGTCCGACCGTGTGTATGGAACACCAGTGTCGGACAAAATCCGTCGGAAAAAAAACAACGGATTTTGTGGTCGGAATTTCCGGGGGCTAGGTCTGGTTCAGTAGGTTACACAATCATGGGGAAGACTGCTGACTTGACAGTTGTCCAGAAGACAAGGAGGGTAACTCACAAAAGATCATTGCTAAAGAAGCTGGCTGTTTACAGAGTGCTGTATTCAAGCATATTAATGAAAAGTTGAGTGGAAGGAAAAAGTGTGGTAGAAAAAGGTGCACAAGCAACAGGGATAACTGCAGCCTTGAGATTATTGTGAAGCAAAGGCCATTTAGGAATTTGGGGGAGATTCACAATGAATGGACTACGGCTAGTGTCTGTGCTTCAAGAGCCACCACATACACACCTATCCAGGACATGGGCTACAACTGTCGTATTCCTTGTGTCAAGCCACTCCTGAACCAGAGGCAACGTCAGAAGTGTCATACCTGGGCTAAGCAGAAAAAGGACTGGACTGTTACTCAGTGGTCCAAAGTCCTGCTTTTGGATGAAAGTACATTTTGCATTTCATTTGGATATCAAGGTCCCAGAGTCTGGAGGAAGAGTGGAGAGGCACAGAATCCAAGTCTCATGAGGTCCAGTGTGTTTCCACTGTCAGTGATGATTTGGGGAGCCATGTCGTCTGCTGGTGTTGGTCCACTGTGTTTTATCAAGTTTTTATGAAGTCAGCGCAGTCCTCTACCAGGAAATTCTAGAGCACTTCATGCTTCCCTCTGCTGACCAGCTTTATGGAGATGCTGATTTCATTTTCCAGCAGGACTTGGCACCTGCCCACACTGCCAAAATTACCAATACCTGGTTTAATGATCATGGTATCACTGTGCTTGATTAGCCAGCAAACTCGCCTGACCTAAACCCCATAGAGAATCTGTGGGGTATAGTCAAGAGGAAAATGAGAGACACCAGAACCAACAATGCAGGCCGCTATATCAAAGCAACCTGGGCTTCCATAATGCCTCAGCAGTGCCACAGGCTAATCGCCTCCATGCCATGCCGCATTGATGCAGTAATTGATGCAAAATGTGCCCCAATCAAGTATTGAGTGCATACTAGTACAAAGACATACTTTTCAGTAAGCCAAATTGTCTGTATTAAATTCCTTTATTTTGTTGGTCTTATTTAAAAATTCAAATTTTCTGAGATACAGAATTTTGAGTTTTCACTAGTTGAAAGCCATAATCATCAAAATTAAAAGAAATAAATGCATGAAATATATAACTCTGTGTGTAATGAATCTATATATTTTCACTTTTTGAATTGATTTACTGAAATAAATTAACTTTTTAAAAATATTCTGGGTTTTTGAGATGCACCTATAAAGTATGCCTCATTCACATGGGCAAACTTAATCCTGCAGCAGTGCAAATGGTTATGCTAGCCTGCATGGGATTATTATTATTATTGTTATTATACAAGGTTCATATAGCGCCAACAGTTTACGCAGCGCTTTACAATATAAAATGGAGACAATACAGTTACAATACAATAAAATGCAAGAGGGTTAAGAGGGCCCTGCTCAAAAGAGCTTGCACTCTAATAGGGTGGGGCAAGTGGTACAAAAGGCTGTAACGGGAATTAGCTGATTAAAGTGATAAATGATCCCCACTGTCTGACCCAAAAAAAAAAATAGCGAGCGCCACCAAAAAATACCGAGTGCCGCCTCCCTGCTGTTTCTGGAACGCTCGCAGTGATGCCCAGACTGGTCACAGTACAGTCGGCTCGGTCTTTTTCGGCAGCAGGGAGGCGGGTCTGCGAGCGGAGCCGAGCAGTCGGCTCGGGCTTTTTCGGCAGCGATCAGGCTTTTTCGGCGGCGCTCGGTCTTTTTCGGCGGCGCTCAGTCTTTTTCGGCGGCGCTCACTCGGTCTGTCTCGGCGGCAGGAAATTTAAACGTGGGCAAGGCTGCAAACGGCGCTGGGCAAGCTGCAAATGACACTGGCAAGCTGCAAATGACACTGGCAAGCTGCAAATGACGCTGGGCAAGCTGCAAATGACGCTGGGAAAGCTGCAAATGACACAGGTCATTCTGCAATGATGGACAAGGCTGCAGATGCACACTGATAAGGCTGCATTGATGGGCATTTAAATGTAAGTTTTTTTTTCCTTAAACTTCCCTCCTAAAACTTATTTTCCTTAAAATGGGGTGCGTGTTATACGCCGATAAATACGGTAATTCGTAATTTCAGATAGATTCGTGTTCACTAACAGCCAAATTTGAAAAGAAATTACAATACCTATAATTTAATAGTTACTATTTCAGATTTTCAAATTTTCGGATTTTCGGATTTTCAAATTTCCAAATTTAGGAAATTTACAAATGTACGAATGAACAAATTTACGAATTTACGAATGTACGCATTTATGAATGTACGAATGTATGAATGTGTGAATGTACGAATTTACGAATGGACGAATGTTACGAATTTACGAATGTGTGAATGAACGAATTTACTAATTGTGATCATAACGAATGACCCGAAAAACGAAAGAAATTTAAAACGAATGAAACGAAATCGAAAATGAACGAATTTTTGGGCAGTGCACATGTCTACTATGCATCCATGGATAGGCAGTTCCATTCATATCTATTGAGATGCAGCAGCTGCAAGGACACAATTGGTGCTCCAAATTTGGCATCTGTATGAGTGAGGGTACATGTACTTGTGTTTCTCAGGATTGACACACTTTTCGCATTCAATCATGTGCGGGCAAACACAGCCTTTCGCATGGATGTATGCTTAATGATGCTCGTGTTAACAAGGACTAAAGCTGTAAAATCTCATAAAATGGACCTCTGGTCTTTTTTTGCACTGCACTGTTTTTAAGTTTCCTTTTTTTATTGCTTTTTGTGCAGTGTCCTGTTTTTAAATACCAGTGAAGCAACAATGGTTCATGATCATATTGTTTTCTGAGTAGCAGTTTTGGGTTTCAGTTCTTTCATAACAAAAAATAAATAAAAAATTTGAAAACAAAGCATATTTTTCAATCTGAGAATCATTGTTCTCTTGGCACTGATAAAGCACATTCACAAATTATTCCTTTCAAAATTACATGTTCCTGACTGGTAGCCCCTAGACATTGTGTCGGTGTTAAAAAAAAATCAGATCTCAATATATCCTTCATCATTCATTTCAGGTCTAGGAAAATTACATTATTTAAGGTTCAAACCGTTACAACACAAGACATTTTAAGCTGATCAAGTGAAATTGGTAAGGCTGTGAATAGGAACACCTGTTTCTGTTTTAAGTATAAACGTTTCTGAGATACAGTATCTCACAAAAGTGAGTACACCCCTCCAGGGGTCAAGTCCTGGGGAAAAAAGTGTGGGAACTCCCACCCAAGATCCACTCGCCCACCAAAAAAAAAATGATACACTCATATGCACGAACGCTTCAAAAGTGGTATTTTTCATCCAATTTTCGTATTGTGTGTATGAAGCTTAACTGTTAGTACATAAAAATAAAAAACCCTCAATAAACATAAATACGGTAATTCTCTGAATAATCAGCATTCATTCAATTGTGCTTCCATGCAAATGTGAACATCATGTTCTGATTTTTATTGGGGAATTTTATTTTGTGGTGAGCTTACAAAAATGAGAGGGGTGTACTCACTTTTGTGAGATACTGTAGGTATACATGTATATGTGTACTTTTGCCTACTTGTGTGTACCATAGGCCTAGGTTTCAATTTTCCAAACCGTTGCAAGATCAATGCAATCATGTTCACATGTCATGTAAGCCACAACCATAATCTGAAAGCCATGTCTTAATTTTACTTTTAAAATTGGGGCTGTACTACAAAGTAAGTCTCCCTTCCATAGTTGGAATGGCCGAGCCACAATGACATCCCTCCTGCGTATGCAAGCAGCATTTACTGCTGTGGCACAGATCTCTAATTGGATGGCATGCCGTTCATCGAAGCTCTGTGCGCATGAGCTGGTGATGTCACCAGCTGCTACACAAATAAATAAATCCTATACGCTGCACGTTTAGGAGATATTTACTGTACCAACAGGTAATCCTTATTATAGGCTTACCTGTAGGTACAAAACAACAAAGAGAGTTTACTTCCACTCAAAAATCTAATTTATACTGCAAATTTGCACACTATGGTTTTTGGAAGGTTAATATTTTTGGGGGGAGCTCAAAGTAGATTGCTACCCATTGTGTTTCCATGCTCTTCTAAATATTTTTTTCATCAAAGTACACATATAAAACAATGGTAATACCATATAAATATATTATAGAGGGAAAAAAAGCTTTTTTTTCCAGTGGCTTTGGGATTTGCAGTGAAAGAGATGGATGAAAAGATTCTGGTTCATTAAACTGGAAAAAGGAGAATGAGCACACAAGTGGACTTGTAACCCACGATGTCCTAACAAGCTATTGCTTTTTATATAAAACAAAACCTGACTGGTTGCTTTAGTTCTACTGACTCAGGCCCAAAGTTCTTTTCACAGGAAGCAACATCAGGTTAGCATATTGGAATACCATTTTTAGAGGCCTACAAATTTTGGACAAAACAACATGGAGCTCCATCTGTTCCTCAAGTAGAGAGTTCAACACATTTTCAAACACATGAAGAACTCTATTCTAGAGATCATGTAAAGAGACTCACAATTTAGTTCAATTGAAAGTATGAAGGATGGAGCAGAGCACTTTCTAATGATGCTAGCAGCAATGAGAGGCATATGTCCCATATTATGAAGTCAATAAAAATCTGTGCACTCAAGTTAATTTATTACCTCGCATAATGATTCTAAATACTTCTGTCTTGGTAATGTAAAGGGTGAAGATTTACATCAAAGACTTAATGATATTTGAATACATTGTAATCTAATCTAATTTATCACAAATCAAATATTTTTCCCCTAGAACAAACCTATAATATACATAATTGAGATAAAAAATAAATAAATAAAAGATTTGACTATCTTTTTTTCTTCTCCAGGATAAGCCAAGCCATCTTGGCCCTGGTTATATTAAACCTTTATCCAACTATCTCATTATTTACTAACTTATAGGCTAATAGATTACATTGTTGTTATTCAACTCAAACTAAGGTTATTCTATAAACAATCAATTACTTAATTCAACTTTATACTAAATTTGTTGATTGTTTGAAAGATATTGATTAAAATCATATATGAATAATATCTATTATATTAAGAATTATAAAGAAAATAGCAAATAATATATGATCATCTATATATGATGTTTGAGAAGCCTTTCACACATATAATAATATGTACTGTATTGTTATCAATAAAATATTTTAAAAGAAAGGGTGAAGATTGCGGATTATTTTCCAGCAACAAAGAAATATTTAAAATTGAGCTTGCCAACCAAATTTGTGTGACCATTAAATGTAGAAATTAATATTAAATCATCCTCTACATATAAAAAAGGCTGTAAGGAAGCACTACCAACCACCACCCCAACTTGGAAAACAGCATGAACGTTTGGGCTCAAAACGCCTTCAAGTCAGAATGCCCATAAACCCCACAACATTCTAAACTAATTGCTCTGATCTGGGTCAAATATCAGATTTGATGGGTAAATCCTTAGTTGTGAAGAAAATAATGTGCATTGAATTTATGTACTATATGTGTTTGAGTATATATATAGATATGTATAAACAAGACCACCCACAAGAATATAGCATTTTGTTTGTAAAGTAGAAAATAGAAATATTCATCAGATCATCATCATTTTATCATCATCATTATTTTTTCCCCCTTCTTTTTTCTTTATTTATATTTATGTGTAAGCATAAGCTCATCAAACTTGAGTTTTGTAGCCTTTTCATGCAGTTTTCATTATGTTCAAATGTGTTCTTGAAGCTTGGTATATTTGACTCAAAGACACAGTGGTCACCCAAAATAAATCTTGTAGTCAAGCTTTGACTGTATAGCAGATCTTTACTGATCAGGAGGCAAAAAGCTTTGATGGTGTCTGCTAATTTCCCTAAAGGGACTGGGGATGCATTTGAGTTTAAAGATTCATAATTCTGGTTCATTCAGATCTTTTAAATGGGGGATAGACCAGCAAATAATTAAGCTTAATTTCTTCAAAAACAATGCTTTTTCCTCCAGTCAATTGTCTGGGAGTTCTTACATACATAGCAAAAGTAACAGCCACTTTTTGTCTGCACATTTTAGTCAAGAAATATGTAACCTAAATTGTACTGAACTGTGTGTATACTATTAATGTCTACGTAGAAAAATCAGTAACTGCCATCTCATAAAAACATTCAGTAATTTGGTAATGCATACTGAGTTTCTATGAGGTCAAGGGTCCCTCATGAAGCTTGGGGGTGGGGTTGTGGTCACAGACATTTTTCATTGGTTTTGCACAGAGCAGCCCATGTCCTCCACTTCTTGGGGGTCCCCCGCCGGTGCTCCGGGCTCCACCCCCCAAGCCAAGTACCCCATAGTAAGTGGCTTGCTATGGGGGCACTCATGCATGCCCACTTCCAAGCCCTGCTCCGGACTATTAATAAATAGACATTTGCCAGCATGCTGCCCTCACCCTGCACAGTTCTTTGCATTCTATGTGTCCATAATTGACTGTGGTAAGCTGGCTGTGACTTTGTGTCTTCAGCTCCCCACCACACATGTGCAAGAAACGATGCTCTTTGAGACTGGTCCTGCAGCCTCCTGGGACATGTGAGGTGTTCCAGTAGGTTGCAAGTGGGGAGGGGGGCAGGTGGAACTGCAGTAGTTCTAGCATAAGTAGAAAAAAAAAAATCTGAAATAATAAGGGGAGGGGCAGGAGGATGAGCAAAACATTTGCTTTTAAATCAAGTTTCAAATTAAAGTAGAATTGTGGGCAAAAGCAAAAATTACATATATGTGGCAGTTTGTCTCATTGCAGTTTTTGTGGCAGTCTGTCACACAGAAGTTTTTGTTTTTCTGGATCCCCTACGCGGTATAGTTTTATTACTTGTTGGTCTTGCCACTAG
Source organism: Lithobates sylvaticus (assembly GCA_028564925.1). Taxonomy (NCBI): domain Eukaryota; kingdom Metazoa; phylum Chordata; class Amphibia; order Anura; family Ranidae; genus Lithobates; species Lithobates sylvaticus. The sequence continues at coordinate 32,386,059 of CM053033.1, read as the reverse complement.
ACCTGTTATTTTTTTTTACATCCTGTAGCAGACTGCCAAACAAATTAAAACGGGATGAAACCCTTAGCCTATATTTAAATCTGCAGTTGCCATGACCATTAACCATTTGAATAGCATCACTGAGCAGGTCCAAGACATACTTCAGAGCTTCTTGTCCTTCTTCAATGCATCACCATCATACCAGAGAAACCAATTGTCCATCAGTGGGTTTTCTAAAATTCAAAAACAACAAGGATCCCAATGCAAGTGACTATGAATATATTGTACAATTGCATACATTTAATATTGTTATTTAAAATGGAGCTTCACCCAAATTTGGCACCTTACGGGTGGGAGGAGGGAACAGATACCTGTCAAAACCAGGTACTCACTCCCACTTCAAGGTAAATTGTTGTGCAGTGATCTACAAAACTTCCGGCCTCTCCTCCTTCCCCCCTGCTGCCTTCTGGGAGACACACAAGTCCCATAAGACAACGGGACCATTCAGAAAGTGCTGCGAGACCCAGGCATGTGCAGTAGGCTTAATTTCCTGTTTCCCTTAGCAAAGATGCTGGCTCCTGCACCCAGAGCCGATGAACGGATCGGCTTGGGGTACCAACATCGTGGGCTCCCTGGACAGGTAAATTTTCTTTGTATTAAAAGTCAGCAGCTACAGTATTTGTAGCTGCTGACTTCAATTTTTTTTCCCCAGTCTGGAACTCCTCCTTAAGAACCAAAAATGTTATATGATCTGTGGCACACAATTATACATTTAGCAAATCATTGTATTTGATTTTGTTCTTTATAAATTCTAAACATAAACTACTGAAAGAGAACCAAAGGGGTTGATTTACTAAAACTGGAGTGCAAAATCGGGTACAGCTGTTCATGGTAGCCAATCAGCTTCTAACTTCAGCTTGTTCAGTTAGGCTTTAACAGCAAAAAACTGGAAGTTGATTGGTTTCTATGCAGAGCCTCACCAGATTGTGCATTCACTAGTCCTAAGCCTAGTACACACTAGTAGTTTTTTTTGTTCAACCCAGTGGGGCTGAATGAAAAAAAACTGACAATTCAGGAGGAGCCGCTGTACTAACTATACAATCTCCCCTTTTGCGCTATTGTGTTCTGACAGTCCCCCCTGCACCTGCCAGAACACTTCGGTCAGTACTCTCAGCTGGAGCCAGTCGGCAGACCTTTTCCGGTCATGCGAAAGACCAGCTTCTGTCGGACTGACTACAGTACACACGGTCTGAATGTCACCCGACATGGGGCGATGCCGCCCGACATTCGGCCCGCGTGTACTATGCTTTAGTAAATTAAACCCATAGCGTCATACAGGATTTTCAGTAGAAAAAAAGATTGTTGACTTTCTGTACATGCAATTTTAGTTGGCAAGGAGGGATTTTTTTAAGACTAAATACAGTATCTCACAAAAGTGAGTGCATCCCTTGCATTTTTGCAAATATTTTATTATATATTTTCATGTGACAACACTGAAGAAATGACACTTTGCTACAATGAAAAGTAGTGAGTGTACAGCTTGTATAACAGTGTAAATTTGTTGTCCCCTCAAAATAACTCAACACACAATCATTAAAAAAATTGCAGCGCAAGTGCAAACACAATCATTAATGTCTAAACCGCTGGCAACAAAAGTGAGTACTGATACTGAGATCTTGGGTTCCCGGTCCAAAGAGACAGATGCTAATACTATGTTAATACAAATACTTTGATTAGGCTGCCCAACTTCAGCTTAGGAGTAGACATGCAAGCCTCATTCCCATTCTCTGTGGTAATATGTGCTGTGGTAATGAACGCAATACTGCGATGCAAGGTAATATGCATTGGTGCAATGCAATGTTATTCATTCTGAATGGCACCCAACATACCTTCACAACACGCATGCACTGCCACGCATTGCTTACCAAAAATGGTGAATTCTCCTATTTTGATGATTTTTGGAACTTCGGCACATTTAGCTATTTGAATGAATAAGCTGCCTTAAAGTGATTGTAAACACACGAAAAAAAAAAAAAACAACCTGTAAGACAAAGGAATAAAGAACCAGTATGCATAACATACTAGCTCATTATGAAATACTTACCTTAGATCAAAAGCCCCCACAGCGGTCCTGGAACACTGCTCTATCCAGCAACATGTCTCCCGGAGTTATTTCCGGGTATCGTGGGCTCCGGCGCTATGATTCGCCAGAGCTGCGATGACGTCACTCTTGCACGTGGGAGCCGCCGTTAACGGCACATCAGCTGAAGAAATGGCCTGCTCAATGCGTTTCTTTAGTGCGCATGTGCTGATGACGTCAGCACATGCTGATACAGGGGATATCTCCTTAACCATGTAGGTTTAGGAGGTATTTATGGCAGCTACATGTAAGCCTTAGTATAGGCTTTCCTGTAGTCAAAAGTGGTCTATAAGTGTTTACAACCACTTTAACATTATGCTCGTTAGCATGCAGCATAACAGCATAGTGTTAACACAGCATTACAGTATAAATTTAACTTCAATGTTTTCCAATTACATATCTAAGCCATATCTAAGTAGGTTCTTAATAATTGGTATATGAATAAAAATTAAAGACTGTACAGAGGATACACATGACTGATAACTTCCTATAAAACTTGCAAGCACAATGACTAAGAAATTTACTTGAGATTCTTGCACTGTTCACTCACCTTGCGTCTGAATTCCCAAAGGAAGAAGCCTAAGCTATAATGTTAGATTGCTCAGCATATGACCTAAATGAACCTGAAGTTCGGGAGGCTAACAGAATTGAGGGAGTGTACATTTACCTAGCAAGTTCCTTGATTATTTAAGAATTTAGTAGGTTTCAAACCAACTAGCATCCACACAATGCAAGGTTATGATTTTAGGTGGATGTACTCTGACTTAAACCAGGTTACAGGAAAAAAAAAACTGTTGGATGTACCTTGTAGGCATGAGCCAAAAGTACTTTGGTTAAGTTTGAGGAAGGTTCGGTAAACATTATGGTTGTTCAGGTACCTAATCCAAACCCCAAGTCAATTGGAGCTGAAAAAATGACTTTAAAAATTCTTAAGGGGCAATATTATAAATGCAAAATGTATTTAAATAATGTGCCTGGGGGATACTCTACCTTTGAAGTGGTACATCTGTATAATGTATACAACCTACTACAACAAAACTGACATTTACAAATCAAAAAATGCAGTTTAAATTACCATTTAATGGCATGACAGAAAGATCCCAGTTGCTTATTTCTGTTCATAAACAAAGTGGCTGAGGATTCCTTTAATCAAGACTCTAGTGGAGATCCTTAACCTATACAGAATAGAGTAAAGATGTTAATGGGGACCCCACACAAAAAAAGAGGCATGGGGTTCCCCTAAAAATATATAACAGACCCTTATTCTTGATGAGGATTTAGTATGGATGTCAAAAAAGTGGTGTAGAGCTCCCCCAAAGTCCATACCAGATCCTTAACTGAGCATGCAGCCTAGCAGGCCATGAAAGAGGGTTTATGAGTGTGTGCTTCCATCTCCTGAACCATACCAGGCCACATGTCCTTGAGCAGGACCACCCCAGACAAGCACCATGTCTCCATGCTGATATGAAAATAAAAATTAAAATATAGTAAAGTAACACAAATAATATAAACCGCATGACCACAATAATTTCTATAATGCCTATAATGTCTTTGGAAGGTAGACAACAATTCCTTGGTATGATCAGGGGAGATCCAGCTCATACAGGCAAAACAAGATTGGCAGATAAAATGATTCACACTAACATTAAAGCTAGTGCCATGAGACCTCGGAATGACAAATGCACCATTAGGCTATCAGTGGGACCCACTGTGAAGCAGTCAAAAGAAGCGTCTGCTGCTGCTCTGCAAACTCATGAAAGAGAGGTAGGTGGAGGGCCTATCTTAATCTGGAAGCCCCCTTTAAAATGAAGGGGCCTCCAGATATCGGTCTCACCATCTACATGAATGATTAAGAGGTACATAGTACTCATACTCATTCACAAAAAAATTTAAACAGTAAATAAATACACCACACTTTGTGAAAAAGTCCTTTATTTAAACAATTTAAAAACCCCAAAAGTCCCATTTGTTATTCAAGTTATCCTGTGGAGACTACAACAAGAGGTGCTGCAACATGCAAAGGTGAGTGGGAACACTCAAAATGACCATGTGGACATGAGTTACAGCTTTTGGAGTATCTAAAGCATATACAAAGCCAGAGTTGACTCAAGCCACCAGTCTCCACCTCTAGCCTATATATCAATTTTAAATACAATGACCCTTTGACAACCAAGGCTAAAGAAACCTCAAAAGTTCTCATTATCAGTCAAATAAGTTGGCCAAAATGTTTGCAACTGACATGCAGTATATTTTCATGAAGCAAGGATTGGGCCCCCTTTTGTGCACTTTAATATTGCCTATTGCAGTGGAACAACGGTTAGGACCATGATCTTGCAAGATATTGTGAGCTCGCAAATTATTTAAAAAAAATTGAAAGCCGGAAAATACATATAAATGTATGTGTGAAGAGGCCAAACTGCACCCACCCTTCCCATGATGTGTGATCCTTGTGTTTTAGCATTATCCCCCCCCCCCCCCCCCCAAAAAAAAAGCAAGCACTAATATGCACGCTTACACCCTAAGCAAAAATTCTCAGCAAACTAAGATTCCCCCCCCCCCCCAAATTCCTCCTACTAACACAAATCCCCCCAAATCACTCCTCCTGGCACAAATCCTCTACCCCTAAATGTTTCCCTGTGAGCACAAATCCTCTCCCCTCTCCAAAATTCCCTCTCCCAAAACAAATCCCCCCAAATTTCCCCTCCTAGCACGGATCCCCCACAACCCCCCTCCTAGCATATATCCTCTCACCCAGCACAATCCACCCCCCCCAAAAAAATCACCTCCACTAACACAGATCCCCCTGTCACAAATCCCCCCTCTTAGCGCAAATATCCTTCCCCCATACCCCATTCCCCCAACAATCCCTCCTGAGACACCCCCCCAGAACAAATTCTCTCTCCCTCCCAAATTCCCCTGCACCTGAGCTGCCTGGACACCTGGATAGGGGAACTTCTGCTGCAATTACACAGAATGGGCTCATGGCTGTGTGCAAGATCCCAGCCTCCTTTGTACAGTGTAGGAAACTGATGAAGAACAATCAATTCATATTGTAGTGTGACAACAGCATTGTTTATACAAAAATAAAGCAAGCAGAGGGAGCAATAGAAGGACGGAAGGAGGGATGGATGGATAGAACACAGACATCCTACATTCTTTTCTCCCTGTCTGAAAGTCTTTGTAAGAAACATGACTTCTACTGACAGAAAGGATTGCATGAAGTCTGTGGATCTTCACCAGAATCCTTGCTGGTGTTACAATTCAGCATGAACAGATTGAAAAGAGGATCTTGTTCTCTGGTGCCTTGCTGTTAACCCTCTGTTTCTCATACTGTAGAAGACAGTTTTTCCCATGCTTACAGAAGCTGCTTCTCTGCTCTTTAGACCACTTGCAAGAGAAAAAAAAAACAACTCGTGGATCATTGCAGGCAGGGGCTGAGCCTGGAATCTGTCTGCTTCTTGAAGGCTTTCCCCCATATCAGCCTGTGTCCTTTTGTATTTCTCCCACATGCTCCAGCTGCCAGCACCTCCACTTGTTAGCTTACAAATAAAAATTTCTAGTGCAGCTTCCATTGCTCGTCTTTCTTCCCTCCCTGGACAGCATCCTCTCTCCCCCTCCTCTTCTTGCCCAACACACAGCCACCCCACTAAGCACAGGGAGATATCAATCAAGATGTCCCTGAAGCCGGAACTATAATCAAATCATTGGCTTATGCAGCTTTGAGCCATTGTATCCCTCCACAGATGTGAAAGAAGTCCCTGCCTGGCATCTACAATACAGTTTTTTTGGCAAATAACACACTCATTAAAAAAAATGATGTTCAAAAGCTGGCTGTGGACATGGGGGTGTTATGTGGGTGCTGGACATTTTTTTGGGGGTGCTCAAGCATCCACCTGGCGCCGCCCCTGTGTCTACCCACATTCTTTTCTGCCGGGACAGGAGCGAGGTCTGAATTTGACAGTCTCAATCCAATAGCACTACAGTGGCAGGGGGGGGGGAAGCTAGAGGGGGGAGAGAGCATGGCCTGCATCTCCTCTCAGCTGTCTTCTCCACTTCAGATTTGGTATGTCACGTCCAGCGCTAAATTGATAGGAGTAGTGAGATGCTGCTGTCACCTTCCTATCCTATTTCCATCAACCTGCAGTGTCAGGAACTCAGCTCATGGCGCCCCTCCCTCCTGCCTACCCCTTGTCCCGACCCTGACTGTCAGATCCTGGAATATAACAAGTGTGCACACTCAGCCTGCTGGTTTCCTGCAAGACTCGGACACAGCATTGGAGGCTTCTTCCAACCCAAATCTCTTGGAATGGGTTCCATGCTCCAGGCCCTGATCTGGGAATTACAAAATGTAACTTTTGTATTTTTTCATGCAATTGTGAGCAAGAATTTTTATTTTTATTTTTAATTCTCCTTGCACATAATTGGTTACTTAATGCAAACACAGCTTCACTGTCTTTGCTAAGTTAATTTTACAGTTACTCTGCTAAGAGTACAGTCTCTACACCTGAATAAAAGAGCAAAAAAACTATTTGTCAAAAGAATGTGGCCTTTTTGTTAAAACCACATCACCAATACTAAATGTAGACATATTTGTTGTTGAGATTTTAATTTTGTAACAGGAGCAGGATCTGAAAATCCAACTATTCCTTCTACAAAATACAAGGCTTGAGTCTTGTGTGCTTTGTCTTCTTAAAAATGTCACTGTATACAAAGCAGAGCAGATAACCCTACCATTGTCATCATGTCATACTCATTTTGTCAGTTGTATGTGTTGTAGTTGCCCAATACCACTCTGGCAGTTGCAACAACTCTTCTGTTATTTTTGCACAGGCAAATATTTCATGGCTATTACAGCTAACAGACATTGTCACGGGGCCAGGGCCATTGACTTCTATAGAGTTATCCAAGCTTCACTATCTGATGCTACAGTATATTTTTCTAATCTGTCTTAAAGTCGTAAAGGCTTGCCTTTTGCCTTCTGTTCTACCTGCTTCAGCTCATAGTCCTTTTGAACAGGTATTTTGTTCATAATTGCTGTTTCATGTGGATTCTCCTTTTTATTTAATACAAGTGTAGGTTGAATAGAGAAAGATAAATAAAAGCCCAAAACATATGACTCTCTTTAGTGAGAAATCCTTTGGGATAAATGGAGGGAGGCTGCGTTTTCACTGTTGAATGTAAATTCTTCTGAAGTGGAACTAATCATTTAAAGGATAGTTTGGGTTGTCCTAACAACGCAGCAGAATTGAAAGGGCTCCTTTTTGTTGAAGATATGTTTTCTTTCTTTCAGTCAAAACTGATGATGATACCCCTTTCACACTCTGTCCTCCCATATCATAAATCTTAACTCACTGCTCCCAAAATCTCACTTTAAGATGCCAAGACCCAGCGGGTGAGAAACGTCCAGAGAGGGACACTGGAGGAGCTGTAATAAAGCAAGGAGAATTGAAATGGGAGTGTATGGGACAGGATATGAAGAGAGGAAGGCAGATAAAAATTAGATAACTTGACTAGAGAATAACAGGTAAACAGTGTTAAAATATAAACAAACAGCATCAATATGATAGTATGTACAGGATTGGATTTTATTTGAAATATTATTTCATCTGAAGTAATGATACTGTAGTTCTAGGGGGATGCCTGCAGGTTTAATGACCTTGCAGATTCTGATATCAGTTGGCTCTTCAACAATTACTGTATTGTCAATGGAAAAAGAAATATAGCAGGAGGATAAAGACTTATGCCCGTACACACAAGCGGAATTTCCGTCGGAAAAGTCTTGTATGGTTTTTCCGACAGAATTCCGCTCAAGCTTGTCTTGCATACACACGGTCACACAAAAGTTCTCTGAACTTTCGACCGTCAAGAACGTGGTGACGTACAACACTACGACGAGCTGAGAAAATTAAGTTCAATGCTTCCGAGCATGCGCCGAATTGTTTCCGAGCATGCGTAGGAATTTTTACGCGTCAGAATTGGTACAGACAGATTTTTTATTCGGAACTTTTTCCGACCGAAAAATAGAGAACCTGCTCCCTATTTTTAAGTACATTAATGCTATATTAGTACATACTACATAGGGGAGCTGGAATTTAGAAAAAAAAGGTGAACAAATGTGAATTTAGCCTTTCTGTAATGCCCCGTACACACGATCGGAAATTACGCCAGAAAAAGTCCAATGCGTGTATGCTATCGGACTTCTGCTGGCGGAATTCCCGCCAGCAAAAAATTGAGAACAGGTTCTCTATTTTTCGGTCGGAAAAAGCTTCGATTGGAAATTCCAATTGTCTGTACCAATTCCGACACGCAAAATTCCTATGCATGCTCGGAAACAATTCGGCACATGCTCACTAATGAGATCATCTGGTCAACTCCTTCCTGTGTCATGACCTAAAGTCTGTCCAGGAAGTAAGGCAGAAGTAATGGAGCAGGGTTTTTAAACATCCATAAAGAGAGTGATGTAAGCATGTGTAGAATTTATGGAAAGCTGTTTTATTTATGCAAAAGAAGTACATTAATGCTATATTGGTATGTACTACATAGGGGAGCTGGAATTTAGGGGGAAAAAAAGGTGAACAAAGTTGAACTTTAAAGGCTAAAGTTGAACTTTAGCCTTTATAGATTTGGAGTGCAGTGATGATGATGATGGCAGTGTAAATTATACCCATTATATAAAAAAAAAAAACTGTGGGGTCAGTTTAAACATATTTATAAAATGTTTCTGTGAGGGCATCATCCCAATAAAGACAATTGTAGAAAAAACATGGTATATATATATATATATATATATATATATATATATATATAGGACTTTAAATATGCACCCCAGGAATTAGCCTACAGATTAACATACAAATTACTATCAATTAAAAAAATGCACTTTTATTATATACAAAAATATATATTTTTTTAAATCTACCATATATATAACAACATAAAATGAATAGGATCTTTGTGTGCATTCCAACACACAGATATTCAGTAGTCACAGAATGCCCATCTGAGTCTTGATCCCACTTCTTGAGGACTGAAAATGTGCTTTCATATGGGTTCAAGATCCATCTGTAAAGAATAATAATATGATTACAAAATGTATAATACAACATAAAAAAAGGCAGAGGTAAGATGCATTGATAATGTCCACTAGCCCCTGTTGAAAAGGAGGAATGTGAGGAAAAAAAACAGTCAACCACCACCCCTATATACAGTCATTCAGACTTTTACCTACAACCTAGCATGAAATATGCACAAGCAGTCATCTGAAGGTTGATACCGTGGCTAATCACATTCTTCCCCCAGCCTGTGGGGGAGCATAGAAAACCACACATGGGTCCAAACCACTATCCTTTAAGAGATATATGTGTCAAGTATGAGAGGTACAGTACACACTGTTATACAGTACGTATATTTTTCAATTGATAGTAATAGGTATGTTGAGTAATAAATAATTCCTGGGGTACAGTGATATAAATTAAATGTATTTGCCAACTGCATGTCAATTGTTAAAGGGATTTTACATCCTTCACCATTGTATTCTGTTTAACATGGTCCAGGGTCTTCTCTTTCTAGAGCATATACCTTCACCCATCCTCCATGGCTTGTTTGGGCAAACTGATTGCCAGTATAAACATTTGTACCTGCAATAGGTCAACGACGGATAATATCTCTGCAATAAAAAAATAAAACTAAGTATACCACAAACAAAGCACCTCCCAACATTTAATATTCTAAATAGGTTCCTTTAAGCTAGTGCATTGTTGGTTAACCACTTCAGCCCCGGACCAATTGTCAGCTTAAGGACCAGAGGTCTTTTTTCAATTTCGCACTGCACTACTTTAACTGGTAATTGTGCGGTCATGCAATTTTGTAACGAAACGAAATTTGCGTCCTTTTCTTCCCACAAATAGAGCTTTCTTTTGATGGTATTTGATTGCCTCTGTGATTTTTATTTTTTGCGATATAAACGGAAAAAGAGCGAAAATTTTGAAAAAAAAAGAGATTTTCTACTTTTTGTTATAAGAAAAATCTAATAAACTCAATTTTAGTCAAACATTTGGGCCAAAATGTATTCAGCCACATGTCTTTAGTAAAAAAAATGCCAATAAGCGTATATTGATTGGTTTGCGCAAAAGTTATAGCGTCTACAAACTAGAGTACATTTTCTGGAATTTACACCGCTTTAATTTATGACTGCCTATTTCATTTCTTGAGGTGCTAAAATGGCAGAGAAGTACAAAACCCCCCCAAATGACCCCATTTTGGAAAGTAGACACCCCAAGCTATTTGCTGAGAGGCATGTTGAGCCCATTGAATATTTTTTTTTTTTAGTCCCAAGTGATTGAATAAAGACAAAAATAAAAAATAATTTTTTTTTCTTCAAAAAGTTGTCACTAAATGATATATTGCTCACACATGCCATAGTTATATGTGGAATTGCACCCCAAAATACATTTTGCTGCTTCTCCTGAGTATGGGGATACCACATGTGTGGGACTTTTTGGGAGCCTAGCCGCGTACGGGGCCCCGAAACCCAAGCACCGCCTTCAGGATTTCTAAGGGTGCAAATTTTTGATTTCACTCCTCACTACCTATCACAGTTTCGAAGGCCATAAAATGCCAAAATAGCACAAAACCCCCCCAAATGACCCCATTTTGGAAAGTAGACACCCCAAGCTATTTGTTGAGAGGCATGGTGAGTATTTTACAGCTCTCATTTGTTTTTGAAAATGAAGAAAGTAAAGAAAAAAATTTTTTTTTTTTCTTTTTTCAATTTTCAAAACTTTGTGACAAAAAGGGACATCTGCAAAATACTCACAATACCTCTCAGCAAATAGCTTGGGGTGTCTACTTTCCAAAATGGGGTCATTTTGGGGGTTTTATGCCATCTGGGCATTCCATGGCCTCCGAAACTGTGATTGGCAGTGAGAAGTGAAATAAAAAAATTACTCCCTTAGAAAGCCTGAAGGCGGTGCTTGGTTTTTGGGGTTCCGTACGCAGCTAGGCTCCCAAAAAGTCCCACACATGTGGTATCCCCGTACTCAGGAGAAGCAACAGAATGTATTTTGGGGTGTATTTCCACATATGCCCATGACATGTTTGAGCAATATATCATTTAGTGACAACTTTTTGTAAAAAAAAAAATATATATATATTTTTTTTTTTCATTATTCAATCTCTTGGGACAAAAAAAAAAAAAATATTTAATGGGCTCAACATTGCTCTCAGCAAATAGCTTGGGGTGTCTACTTTCCAAAATGGGGTCATTTGGGGGGGGTTTGAACTGTCCTGGCATTTTATGCACAACGTTTAGAAGCCTATGTCACACGTCACCCACTCTTCTAACCACTTGTAGACAAAGCCCTTTCTGACACTTTTTGTTTACATGAAAACATATTTTTTTTTTGCAAGAAAATTACGTTGAACCCCCAAACACTATATATATTGTTAAAGCAAAGGCCCTACAGATTAAAATGGTGGGTGTTGCATTTTTTTTTTCCACACAGTATTTGCGCAGCGATTTTTCAAACGCATTTTTTGTGGAAAAAATACACTTTTTTTTATTTTAATGCACTAAAACACACTATATTGCTCAAATTTTTGATGAAATAAAAAATATGATCTTAGGCCGAGTACATGGATACCAAACACGACATGCTTTAAAATTGCGCACAAACACGCAGTGGCGACAAACTACATACATTTTTAAAAGCCTTTAAAAGCCTTTACATGATACCACATTAGATTCACGGAGGAGGTCTACTGCTAAAATTACTGCCCTCGATCTGACCTTCGCGGTGATACCTCACATGCATGCTGCAATTGCTGTTTACATATGACGCCAGACCAACGCTTGTGTACGCCTTTGCGCAAGAGAAGGGGGGGCAGGGGTGCTTTTTTTTTTTTTTTTTTAGTTTTTTTTTTATTTATTTAGCTTTTTTATTCTATTTTTAAACTGTTCCTTCCATTTTTTTTCTTTGTTATGATTTTTATTGTTATCTCAGGGAATGTAAATATCCCCTATGATAGCAATAGGCAGTGACAGGTACTCTTTTTTTGAAAAAATTGGGGTCTATTAGACCCTAGATCTTTCCTCTGCCCTCAAAGCATCTGACCACACCAAGATTGGTGTGATAAAATGCTTTCCCAATTTCCCAATGGCGCGGTTTATATCCGGGAGGGGGGACATTCCCTCCCACTGCTTGTAAAAGCAGTCTAGAGGCTAATTACCCGCTAGAATTGCTTTTACATGAAAGCCGATCACTGGCTGAAAAGAATGATACCAAGATGATACCTAAACCTGCAGGCATCATTCTGGTATAACCATTCAAAGTCCAGCAACATACTGGACATATATTGTAATCTTTTTTTTTTTCATGCAGCCTCTTGGCTGAACGAAAAAAAGAGATTGATTGGTGGGTATGCCCACCATTAGAATACCTCCCTTCATCCACCCACTTCTAATGATGGGCATACATGCACCATTTATATATGCCGATGCATGGGGGCATCCTCCCGCAAAAGTTATGCCGTGTACACACGGTCGGAATTTCGACCGTATGTACGTGGCATTAGGAGCCAATCGCTCCTCCGCCCCCCCCTGCTGCCCCCATGCTTCGGCACATATGCTCTTTTTTTTAACTGTGGTGGTGAAATCACCTCCTACAGCGTTGGAGTCGCGGCTTTATGTATCGTGGGAGCAAACGCTGTTGCTGTCAAGATAAATAAATCCGCGCTGCAACTGAATGGCGCACCTGAAAACAAAAAAATGCTTAACACTAAAACACAGTAAACAAAATTACATACCTGAAAAGCAAGCATGATAAAACATGATAAAACATAATAAAACATTGCAGAATAGAATGGAGTAAAAAAAGAGCAACAATAGAGAGAGAGAGAGAACAATAAAACGACAACTATTTTTGTTTTTTTTATTTTTTTGAGATTCACAGGTAAAAAAGCTCCTGACTGTTAGCGACTGAATCAAAACGCTACCACAAAAAAAATGTTAGCGATCGCAGGGATCAGGCCTGACTCTGCGAACGCTGCAGTTATGTGTGCTTAGTGTTTTGTAAGTGACAGTGATCGATCGATACTGCACTTGGGTGGGCTGGGCTGGGCTGGGCGGAGGGGGAAAACGCAGGTGCTAGCAGGTATCTGGGCTGATCCCGCTAACAATGCGTTTTTTTGGAACCCTAAACTGCTGGGACGCTAGTATAGATCTGATCAGATCAGATATTGATCTGTTCAGATACTATACCACTAAGGGAGGTGTATGCTTTGCGCGTGGGTGTTTGCGGTACTGGCACTAACCTGGGGCGACGCAGACCTTATTTGACCCTAAAACCTAATTGATATCACCCGCCGGGCGATCAGGGGGTTAAACCGTTATTGGGTAATAAATGGCGGGTGCCCTGACAGTATAAAAAACAAGCTAACTAACCAGCGTCACCCGTAACAGTAATACAAAAAAAAACTGGTTACCTAGCGACACTAATGCAGCGATCAGAAAAACGATCGCTTAGTGACACTGGCAAAAGGGGGTGAAAGGGTTAACTAGGGACAATCAGGGGGTTAAACCTTTATTAGGTAATATATGGGGGTACCTGACGCTATATAAAAACCTGACGGGGAACCTAAATAACGAAATAACTAACTGGCTAACCAGCGTCACCAGTGACAGTTATACGGTGATTACTGGTGAAAGGGTTAACTCTAGGGGCAATCAGGGGGTTAAAACCTTTATTTAGGTTGTAATATGGGGGTACCTGACCTATAAAACTATTTATGAACCTATATAAAACATGGCGGTTAAAATAAAAAAAAAATGGTTACCTAGCGACACAATGCAGCGATCAGAAAAACGATCGCTTAGTGACACTGGCAAAAGGGGGTGAAGGGGTTAACTAGGGGCAATCAGGGGGTTAAACCTTTATTAGGGGGGGGTAGGGGGCTACCTAGGACCTAAAACTAACTGCCCTGACAGTTATTACAGTCACACTGACACTAAATGCAGTGATCAGTAAATAAATGATCACTGCAATTAGTGACACTGGGACTGGGGGGGGAGGGGGTGATCTGGGGGGTGATCTGGGGGTGACAGGGGGGTGGATTGTGTGCCTATGTGTACTGGTGTCAGTGTACTGTTTGTGCACTAACCTTTACATCTTCTCTGCTCGGCGTTCCGGTCACATAGACCGGCGCACCGAGCGTGACATCACTTCCGCCTTCCTGTCTATACAATAGACAGGAAGGGGAAGCTTTTCATTCGCCAGGAGCGATCGCGAGGGGGTGGCCAGAAACCACTGGCCGTCCCCTCGTCCCGGATCGCTCCTGAAGCGATGCCGACCGTCCCCGCCGGCGGAGGGGGGTCCGATCGGACCCCCCAACCGCCTGAAGAATGGCACGTACAGGTACGTGGTTCTGCCTGTACGTGCCATTCTGCCGACGTATATCTACATGGGGCGGTCGGCAAGTGGTTAACTTACCTTTTCCTACGATTTCCCTTCTAAATGTTTTTTTTCTTTGTTTTCTTTGTCTGAATTTCTCACTTCCTGTTCCTCCTCAGTAAGCTGTTCTGGCTGACTAAACACCGCTCCGATGATGGTGTGAAGTTTACTGAGGAGAAACAGGAAGTGAGAAATTCAGACAAAGAAAAAAAACATTTAGAAGGGAAATTGAAGGAAAAGGTGAGTGAACCAACAATGCAATAGCTTAAAGGAACCTATTTAGAAAATAAAAAACAAACCTTTACAACCCCTTTAAAGGGTACAACTGAAGTCAGTCTATATCTCTATATCTACTGTATACATGAGAACATACATAAAGATTATATAAAAATAGCATTTTACACCTCATATTTCTGTTTTTAGCTCAAAGTATTCATGACCGATTAAACATATATAACCTAATGATCTGTAATCCTGGATGACTATGTCACATCATGATTTTTGACTCACTGGATGTATATTTGTATCCTTGGTAAACTAAGATGGATATAGATCTTTATTAATTTTCTCCTTTTTTTTCCAATGTGCTTACTTGTAATAAAAATGTATTAAATGAGAAAAGATGTGATTTATTAAAAAGTAATTAAAACATCATTAACAAAAAACATTCACATCAGCAAATGTCTTATGTACATACAAACCCTACATTAATGACACCTTCTTGCCTGAGCCCACCATTTCCCCCCTTTATCCTTAGTATTATATTCTCAACTGTCAATGAATTTATATATTCATGTCAATGGAGGAGATCATCTCTGCATGCACACAAAAAATATGATAATGATAGGGCATGGACCCAAACCTCAGAGAAAAAAAAAAAAAGAGCATAACAAGCAAAAATACAAAAAAATAATGTGTGTGTTCCGTGCCAAGAAGGACAGAAAATGGGAACTGTGCTGTGTCCAGATGGCAACGTGGTTGAGATCAAAGCTCAAAAAATTCCCAATGGGGCAGAGTAAGGGAGACACGCAGCTCACGCCTGTGAGCCCATAATATCATGATATTCAGGTGAGCACGTGAACTCCATCCAATAGAATCAGGTTTTTTTACATTGTTCTTCCCAGTGATTATACAAAGCCATCAGGGAGATGCCCGCGTCATATCCGGCTGTTGGAACAGCGGAATGGCGGAACATATACACAGGCTGTCTATGTTGTTGCTTACTTAAAGAACCATACCATGTAAGTGTAATTCCTTTATTGTTCGTCATTTTAATAAAAAATACTACACCATATCAGCCCCCATCTCTCCATTACTTATTTATGCTGATTGTGCAGTGGAGCAACCTTACTAATGCAGGTGGAATTGAACTAATATCTGATCCCCAAGGTTACTCAAGAAGGCTCTGTCTGCAACTCCAGGTGCAAACGCTGGATATGTGAGCATTGTAGTCATAGGCGAGAGACCCAAGGACGACAATTTTAACTTTAAAAATTGTGACGACTCAGAGGGTTGCCCCAATTGTCGGGTGAGCAAACAGAGAGTGGGGGATTCCATGGGATAACCAAGGTAGGCAGCCCAATAAACAGGCCGAGAAGGATTGTTTGAATGAAATTCATCTCTTCCGAAGTTTGGCTGACACCAGTTTATAATGCGAGACTTGAGCCTTATATTATTTGTTGATGTATGGTAAGACCTGAATTGATTCTTTGAGAGAATCCTAGATCTATGCAAGAGATCAAAGCCTATGTGCTTTTTTCTCCCTGCCTTGACCTGTTCCCCCCACACACCCTATCCTCAATTCTGCAACTGTTTTAGATGCTGTAAGTGTTAAAGACTTGGCCTTGTTTCTCCTTTAGACAGGAGAACATAAGCATAATCTATAATATAAAAAAATAGAGTACAAACAAATATATGTAGAAATAATAGACTATAGGACCCATAAGAGCTAGAGCATATTGTAAAAAACAGGGTCAAGCGGCAGAATGACATATATTTAGAATCAAATGTGTCACTAACTTAAGAGCGGAGAACTGTCTGAAACCAGAAAGATAGTAAAATTCTGAAAGGCACATCACAAGGGACAGGAGGAGGATAGGTCTAGCCAAAATCATCATTAAAGCGATGGCAGTGCATGGCATTTCTTTTGCATTTACTGCTGGTAATAACAGCATGCCATGCCTATGAAATTACCACTTGTAGTCTCCAGGTACAGTGCATGGTCCCTAGTGATGGTCAAATCTGCTAAGGTTCGATTTGAAAAGGGTTTGGTGAACTGGAACTTACAGGTGAATCCCATAGGTCTATGGGTAACTAATAGAGCTGGGCACTGCCATGGGGGACATGTACTATTGCAAAAAATTAGGGCTGTTACTGATTAAAATTTTCGTGTTCGATTAATCAATTTTTTTAATTCAAACTGTAGCACTGACGTAAGTATTTTTTTTTTCCACAGTAGAGTGACAATCCCTCCACCTCCGGTCTAACTAATCACTCTCACCTTACAGCATGGACACCTGTGCAAACAGGTGGTCATGCAAGCGGGTATCAAAAGGGTTAACATGGACCATAAACTTCTCTCACGTCTCCTTAGATCTCAGCAAGGACGCCAGGTCATGGGTAGAAAGAAAAGATCTAAGTGCTCACCGCTTAAGTATAAGATTAAACTTTTGTGTTCAAACTACTCACATAAAGATGATAAAAGCATGTAAAACCAACAATCGTGTTAGTTCCGTAGCGGCGGGTGACGTCATGTGTAGTTCCTCCCCCGTACGCATAACGTTCAATCAGAACTTTGACATCACCGGACTCCTCCCCCCTTCCATTCGTTAGCAGACGAAGGCACTTGGGGAAGGGGGAGGAGTCCAGTGACGTCGATGTCCGTGACGTCACCAGATCTCCGACGGAACTCCCTGAAGGTCTGGAAGCCGATGGAAAGGCGAGTACCGATCAAAAGAATTTTGATCGATCAAAACAATTAAAGATTAATCGAGGAATTAATCTTTCATTTCCACAGCCCTACAAAAAATAAAAGATAATCATACAACAGGTAGAGGGTATTTTCATGTGGCTTTGAAGACAAAATGGAAAATCCGAAAATCCATTAAATTACATGCCTGTGGGATGCCTTAAAGCTGTATGTGGTGTTACAGAACAGTATGATTTTCACAGACAGTCTCAGCAACAGATTCGATTTTAGCTTAAATATTTTTTTTTTCATTTTGTCAGGCAGTAATAGTCTTGCTTTGATGGGCAGATAAAAATTGGCGGCTGAGGCTGTCCCTGTTCTCACTGATGCAAAAATGTTCTGCCACTAGCCAATTTATTTCAAGGTAAGAATTATGAGAATTATGAGACTACAAACGACACAGCAGGGTAAAACTGGCCAGCAGCATGGGGAGAATAAGCTGAAATGTGCTGGAGAAAAAGATTACAGGCAGATGTTTTACTACAGGAATTAAAGCTGAACTCCAGGAAAATGTTAAAGATACCCTTGCAATGGGGCTCCCGCAACTAGGCAAAGTTTGGTTTGCAGGAGGTTAAACAAACCCATTCTGTGAACCCCAAATATAGCATTACGGTAAACCCTATTCATGGGGAGACAAATATTGTTATTTTTTCTGGTCTTTTTCAAGGCTAATTTGCAAGCTATTGTTAAAAAGGTGGTATGGGAAGCTGGGCATCATACTATATGGAGGATAAAGTGTCTTTTCATGTGGTTTGAAGGGCAATATTGAAAACATACAAATCCTATATATAACATGCTTGGGAAATGTCCTAAAGATACAAATAAAGTTATGGAACAGTACAATGTAATCCTTTAAAAGTGACAAAGTTAAAAAGAGAAATAAATGGGGGGGTTTCCCCCTAAAATTTAAACCAGTCTGCGTGGCTAAGAAAGGAAGGGCCCCTGCTTTCAGAATCATACCAGGCCACATGCCTTTCAGGATTTGGGGGACCTTGTGAAGAGAGATAGCCAGAGCGGACAGTGTCCTCTTCGGGAGGGTAGGAGTGACGTCCCTCTTCTGCCAGAAACAAAAGAGCTTTGCTCAGCCTCACTGCGGGAGGCTGACATCAATTCAAATTCAGCTACCTACATTTCTTAGGTCCTAGTACAACAACAATTTTCTTATTTGGGCTCTTAGATTAAAACTTTTGAGAACCCATGTTTTAGTCCATCATTAGAAATGTTTACAATATACAAGGCTCCCTGAAGCAGAACTTGCTTGTGAAGCTTTAAAAAATACATGGGCAGGGCCGGATTAACATGGAGCTGCAGCTGCAGCTCCAGGCCCCTCCCTTAAGATCGGCCAACCCAGCCAGCAGTATAAGTCCAATTTCTCCTGTCTATAAATGTCTATGGGTCAGGAGAAGTTGTTTGTAAATGTAGGGGTGTCTAGCTGCATCTGTGTTTGCTCACCGTGGTTATTAAAGTGTTACAGTTTCACTGTTCCCCCTGCAAAAATGGTAGAGATGCTGGGTCTGCTCTGCCTTCTCCCGCCCCTCTCCCTCTGTGATTCCTACACACTCTGTGAAGTCCATACAGTGAAGGAGCCGTGTGGGGTTTTGTCTTTAGTTACACTTTAAACCCAGAGACTGGTGGTCTTTTAATAATAGTTGAAATAGTGTTGCACATGATATCAGAGATATACAGAACTTCAATTTTGGGTGGAATAATGTTTTCTTTTTGGAGCCGCACTATATTACACCATTGTTTGATACACAGAATTTAAAATGTAATTTTGTAAGGGTTTACATCTCCCCCACACCCTCCCTTCCTCTTTCTCTTCCCCCTCCCTGTCTCTCTCCCTTCTTAACCCGTATGAGATAACAATAAGGAGAATTATGTGGGTAAAAAGACTGTGGCATGAGCGTGCAGCCTATATAGTGGCTATAATTCAACTTTAAGCCATTCCCACTGTTATGCACAACAAAACCACAACCATTTTTTGCCATGTGTGCCATGGGACTTGTTTTTTGGCTCCACCCTGAAGTTCCCTAGGTCCTTCATAATCCTAGCCATGCTCATATTGTTTTGATTTTTCATTAAAAGGCCAAGCAGATTACCTATTTCAGGCATTGTTAATATTTATAATATGTAAACTCAGTAAACTCAGTTTCCCCCCCCCCCCCTTTTTTTCGTCTCTGCAAAGTAAAGGCATAATGTGTTAGTATGCATCCAAAGCCCACGTCGTCCCCGCTGCATCCATCTTCGCTCGTCTTCCTTTCCGGGGCCACAGACTCCGGCTGTGTGACTGTCCGAAGCCACGTGAAGCCGGTCACGGCACTGTCCTCTGAATAAATCACACAGGCGGCCATTTCTTCAGAGCGCATGCGCCGATGACATCAGCGCAGTATACAGTAAATATCTCCTAAACAGCATACGTTTAGGAGATATTTACAGTACCTATAGGTAAGCCTTATTCTAGAATAACTTATAGGTACAAATAATAAAGGACGGTTTACAACCTCTTTAAATATCCGTTCTTTTCATTTCTAATGGGAGTTTGTCATATTTCAGATTGTTGGAAAAAAATGTGCTCTGTCAGTAAATGTTCTATGTTTCTTCAGTTAAAAAAGTTGTAGGGGACTGGCAACACTGGCAGTCATCCAAAAAACAGGCCCATAGTTGCTAACTGTCCCGATTTTGCTGGGACAATTCGCAGATTTTAAAAAGCTGTCCCAACACAACTTTTTCCCAGGCTGTGTCCCGAAAATCACAGCTGTTCACAGAGAGCAACCAGTGAGTATTTTTCTGTAACCTTTGATTGCCCGCTGGCGGCCTGCACCACCACAACTTAACTGGCTGTCAGGGCTTTGTTGTTCAGATCATTGCCGAGTGGGTGCCCGCACACAGGGGCGTGCATTGTTGTGCTGCTGGGTGGGCACATCACGACCCTGCAGCTTTCAGTGCGGCCTTTCATATTCAGTCACGTAGCCTGTGCTTATTTTTTTAATGAAATATAGCTTTGGAAAAAAGCATGTATGTATTGTGTTGGAATACTGTAATTAAGCTGAAATAACTTCAAAGGTTGACCTCTACAGCTTTTTGCTTTCTATTTAACTATATACAAGAAATGAAAGGGGAATAATGGACTGCATATTTAGAATTCCATGAATGCTACACATATTCTGCAACCTAGAGACAAATGGCATTTCATTGCAACTGAATGATACCTGGCAGATCAGGGAATCATGTTATCACAACATGTAAGATACATTACTATTAGTAATTTATCTTTACTCATTTAAATAATGCACACACTAAAGTCCTTCCCACAATTAAATGCTCACACAATAGTACTAACAATTGCTACAAGTGCGTTATACTAGTAAGTAGTGATTTTAGGTTTAGGATGAAAACCCCTTTAAGCATTTTGCAAGGCTAATTTGTAAACTTTTGTTAAAAAAAAAAAGTTATGGATAGCTGGGTACTGCAAAGAGAAAGGGTACCAATGTATTATAAACTTTTTAAAAAAAATTTCAGTGAGGAAAGGGTCTTTTATAGCAGGCGTTAGGGCAACTTAGAGATGCTTTAAGGCTATTAGTAGCCGATATATCATGTGTTCTATTTCATGTCAAATGTTTTTTTTAGATGTGCAGTATTTCTTTATGTATTTAGTACTCTAATAAACTTTTTTCATATTTTTACATATATTTTGCAAGTATATTACTACATTTTTTCTGAATCCTGACAATTCTTCTACCCACAAAATCCCATGGGGCAATCCTTACCAGTTTTCTCGCCCATAATACTTACATAGTTACATAGTTAGCTAGGCTGAAAAAAGACACAAGTCCATCCAGTTCAACCCTAAAAAAATAAATAAATAAAAAATATCGTACAATCCAATATACCCAATTCTATACCCACAGTTGATCCAGAGGAAGGCAAAAAAAAAAAAACCCAGCAGAGCATGCTCCAATCTGCTACAGCAGGGGAAAAAATCCCTTCCTGATCCCCCAAGAGGCAAATCGGATTTTCCCTGGATCAACTTTACCTATAAATGTTAGTACCCAGTTATATTATGTACATTTAGAAAAGTATCCAGGCCTCTCAGCAATCTACTGAGTTAGCCAGAACCACCTCTGCAGGGAGTCTATTCCACATTTTCACAGCTCTTATGCCCCGTACACACCGACGGAAAATGTCCTATCGGACCATGTTGTCGGAAGATCCGACCGTGTGTGGGCGCCATCGGACTTTTTCCATCGGAAAAAATTTGAGATCCTGCTCTCAAATTTTCCAACAACAAAGTCCGATCAGACTTTTTCCAATCGTGTGTAGTGAATTCCGACGGACAAAGTGCCACGCATGCTCAGATCAAATTACGAGACCAAAGCTATTGGCTACTAGCCTCTACGTAGTTCCGTCGTACGCAACGAACGTCACCACGTTCAGAATGATCAGATTTTCCGACAACTTTGTCCGACCGTGTGTATGCAACACCAGTGTCGGACAAAATCCGTCTGAAAAAATCCGACGGATTTTGTGATCGGAATTTCCGACCGTGTGTATAGGGCATAACTGTGAAGAAACCTTTCCGTATTTGGTGATGAAATCTCTTTTCCTCTAGATGTAAAGAGTGCCCCCTTGTCCTCTGTGTTGACCGTAAAGTGAATAACTATGCATACTAGCTCATTATGCCTTTGTCTTGCAGGTTTTTTTTTGTCCTAGGGTTTACAACCACTTTAAGTGTTTGGACAGGGAAAATAATAGGGTTTGCTCTAAAATTAGGAACACTTTGATGCATAGGAACATTTATTAAGGCTTGGGCAGTTAAACGAATTCTACTAGCACCAACAACTAACATACAACTTTGCTGTTGTTTAAAATGGGAATATGGAGCAGTACAATGTCTCTAGACAAAGCAGGTAGAAGTATGCATTTCAAAATGGACCCCCCCCCCCCCATTGACAGTTATATTATCATTAGTTTGTTTATCCATGTTATAGATCTGACTTTTAAACATAATAAACAAATAAATACGTACATAAAATATTTATATTTTATGACTTGTACAAGTATTTACTATCACTGAAAAGTCATATTAAAAAAATATATAATACTAATTCCAATGTTATAAAAAATATGCAAATATAGTAAGGTATTGTTTCATGGAGGGGCAAAACAGTTATACTTAATTACGGTGACCCAGTTCTATTATTTTGGGAAAGGGACCTGTCCTGCGGATGTGAACAATGCATTTGTGATATTTGCTTTGATCTGGGTATGTGACAACTGTTGTGTTTTTGTGATGCTTTAGGGATGTCTCTCTTTATTTGTCAGTGATCGAGCTGGTAGACTGTTAAAGACCCTTTGGCAGTGCTCCTAGCCATTAACCCCTTCAGGCCCAAAGGAAACGTCAGTGTTATTCAAAGCAATTTTTGCCCACTTCAACAAAAAAAAAAAAGAGCTTTCAGAATTATTTATCATTGGTCATATTTTATAACTTTACATTTCATTTTCTCATATAAATTCATTTCCAGTATTTACTGTTATAATATTTTTATTTTTTCATACAATGTTATATGCATTTTAAGGATATTTTCTCCATAATTTACTCCAATATTGTATGTTCCAAACTTTAGAGGTCGTACTAAGTGCCATCTAAGCATGTTTTCAATACTTTTGCAAAATGAATTCAACCCAACACACTTTTTATAATATAAATTCCAACCTTGAGCTGAATACCTAATATATGGACTTTGATTGTTGAATGCATAATTTAGAACAGCTGTTATTAAAATGTATGCAAAAAATGTGTTTGTGTGGAGAGTGTCAGAAAAGGTTTGTAGGATATCAATATACCAAGAAATTCTTCTCTTGCACATAGCTGCCTACATTAGCTAAGACCTTGATTTGAGACACGATTTAACTCCTTCGCAGTGGGATCCCAATGCAACATATTATCTTTATCAATTGGCTTATGCCCTTTAATTTGGATGACACTTTTTGGTCAAATTATCACTATATGGAGATAATAGTGCAAACTATTCTACACATTATGGGACGATTAATTGAAGCAAGAGAAAAAAAAAATCACAAAAAATTAATTATCAGCATAGCAGCAGCAACCCTTAAGGTTTTATCGCTTGTCCTATGGAACAAATAAGCAAGATTTCTGATTCTTGAACTTCACATTTGTAATCATTTTTTTCTCTGGTTTTACTAAATGAGCCCTTGTCAGTGTTGCCAACCTTCCAGATTGAAATTTACTGACACAACACCCAAAATTTACTGGCACCGTCAAGTTTTTACTGGCATATTTAAAAGTTACAAAATGACAGTTTTAAGTGCAAATTTCAGTATTTAGGCTACAAAGAAGTACAACATGCAATTAGCAACGTGATTTAAAGTAGATATTAAGGCAAAAACATATTACTTATTTTATTTTCGATATAGTAAATAAGTAGCTCAGGGACAGGAATTGAGAGGGCAAGAAATTAGAATGGGCGGCACACACACATGCAATTGACTCTCACAGTGACACTGACAGCAGTGTACAGCAGAACAGATGATGATGGCACCTCGCCAACATGACACCTTCCCTCCTGAGTCACAGTGACCCTCTCTCTTCATGCCAGGTGATCCCTTCAGTCCACTCCCGGGTTGCCTTCCTCCCATTCCACAGACCTGCACATGAGGCTCCAGCTGCTCCGTTCCCTTGCACCATGACTTCATGCGACACACTGCCGGCACAGTCCGAACACACTGTAGCAGGCACTCGGATGGTCTCGGGCAAACGTCACAGCCATATTTTTTACTGGCAACCTTTTTCTTTCACTGGCATTTACTGGCAGGAGAAAAGTGCCCATTTTTTACTGGCTGCCAGTAAAAATACTGGCGGTTGGCAACACTGGCCCGTGTGTACTGTTTGGAATATTCTGTACCTGAAATGCAGCTTAGCAGTCTTTGCCATGAACTGCACAGCCTTTATCCAAAATATTCCTAGTTCTGCATTTTGTTCCCTGTGCAGGAACAGCCCAATTTCCGATCACTTCTAGAGGAAAGCCTATCCCAAGTTCAACAAGCTGTTTTTCATTGAAGATAGTGTTTGTCTGTTCTATACTTTTTTGTATATATATATATATATATATATATATATATATATATATATATATATATATGTAGCTAGCCATGTAACTATTGCAGCTGTCAGTCGTTCATTTTCTCTTTTACACACACATACATGACGGACGGGATCATCATCGCTCACTCTAGACTTTGACATTGTGTATTTTGGTGCCACGTGCAATGTCCGCCGTCCCGCAAAAAAAATCTCTGCCATTACTAGTAAAAAACAAAATAAATAATAAAAATGCCAAAAATCTATCCCCTTATTTGTAGACGCGATAACTTTTGCGCCAACCAATCACTATATTGCGATTTTTTTTTACCAAAAATATGTAGTAGAAAAACATATCTGGCTAAACTGATGAATATATTCGTTTTTGTTTTTTTAAATTTGGAAATGTTTTATAGCAGATAGTAAAAAGTTTTCTATTTTTTTTCAAAATTGTCACTCTTTTTGTTTATAGTGCAAAAAATAAAAACAGCAGAGGTGATCAAATACCACCAAAAGAAAGCTCTATTTATGGGGGGAAAATGGACATAAATCTTGTGTGGGTACAGCTTTGTAAACGCCCAATTGTCAGTTAAAGCGAAGTAGTGCCATATCGCAAAAAATGCCCTTGTCAGGAAGTGGGTAAAAGCTTTGGGGCCTGAAGTGGTTAAAGCAAAGCAAAACAACAGGCTCAGTTTATTGGTGGCCCCACCAGAAGCTTTTTACCTATTTTGTGCTCACGTGCTAATCTGTCCTACTACTGAAAAAAAAAAAAGAAATATACCTAGTAATTCCCATTTCATAACACAGGGGAATTTTTGTAATTGTGATTATAAGGTTGACTGTTAAATTGAACTGTGTTGTGTATAATGACTGGTTTGCTCATACTCATAGAAACAGAACATTGTTTGAGATAGAATCTATCTATTTTATATGCTCATCAATTATTTAGATATATTTCTATTCCATATAGTTATTTAAAAACAAAAAGCAGACACAAGTAATAAGGTTTTTACTTTGCAATGCATATATGAGCTTGAATGTAATATAATATATGATATGCATGTGACATAGAAAGTGCTCATTTCTGTGTGTCGTGGCAATGAGTATTAAAGTGGAAGTAAACCAGAAAAAAAAAAAAAATTGATGTCATAATGTAGAGTATAATATTTCCTATCATTTGAGCCCAGTCTTGCCACAAAGAGTTAATCCAGCTCTGAGCAATCCTCTTTTATTGTTCAGTGAGATAAATCTTGACAAACAGAGAAAAACTTTGTCAAATCCTCCCCTTTTTAATTCCTTCCCACTCGTTTCTTCTGCTGCTCTGCAAGGATTGGCTGTTCCACACCTCAGCATGATTTGGCATGCTTGTAAGGGCTTACCTTGGTTGGAGTCCATATTGCAGAGATGCTCACCCTTGCAAATACACACAGCACTCGGTAGCAAGGTAAGAAGCTACTTGAGCTGTGAATCTGTGCACGGGGGCTTTAACAGGAAATTGCCAAGGGATAGTCGAGGTAAGCTGTAGTCAAGGATTCCGGAAGACAGGATAAACGATAAACGGAGCCAGGGTCAGTCTTGGATCACTGCAACAGAAAACAGCATCACTTGGCAAACATGAGACAATGAACTAAAAAGGCCCTCAGAGTGAGGCAGTCTTTAATACCCAGCAGATTAGGTAACCTGTCTCAGCTGATCCAAGAGTGACAGGTGCAATCAGAGTATTACCCTCAATACTTCATGCTGAACTAGGCATGGTTAGAAAGCAGGCTGAAAGGAACTGAGGTGTGGCTCAGAGGTAAGAAACAGGAGCACTAAACGGAAGGCCATGAGTTCAAGACCAGTTATGGCCACCAGGGATGCGACCTCGCCTGGCCATCTGCTTGGCACAGTAAGGACCGTGATAATGCTGAAGTCTTGTGGGGACTTTTCTGGGTTTTGACTGGATGTTAGAGATCATAGCAGAAGTGCAGTGTAAGAGATACACAGGAGAAAATGCATGTTGATAATGGGGAGTGTAGAGGTGGGCGGGGAGTCTACTTACATCACGACTCCACCCACTGAGCCCTGGAAAACAGACCCACCCACAAAATCTGCAGTTTTTCGGGTCTCATAGCAGACAGAGGGGAGACATTTGACAGATAAGTATACATGCAGGAGGAGTGTATATCCCTCTAGATAACCAATATGGCAGTAATTTAGAAAGGATGAGAGTGTGTTTACATCCACTTTAAGTAATAAAAGTTTTTGATCAGATAAAAAATATTCTTAAAGTGGAAGTAAACCCCCTATCGTTTTCAGCCAAGGCAGCTGCCATCTTTGCCTCTGTTTAATCTTCAACTGCCACAGTGCTGCACATGTGATCCGTTATGACACCAGCCATTGGATGGTTTGACTGTTTGGTTGAGAGCACAGCCAATGTGCAGTTAGCATTCCCGGCATGCCTTTTTTTTTTAAACTGTTAAATCGATGGGTTTACTTCCGCTTTAAAGTGGAAGTAAAGTCTGTTTTTTAAATGGTGCTGCCAGGCAGGCTTCATGAGTTTCTTATGTCATAGATGCTTCCTTTTTCTTGCCGGTGTACACTGATCTACACATGCACAGCCCAGTGTACACTCCTGGCCCAATTCTGTGCCAGGACAGTGCCAAATTGTTCCTGTATACATGCACAGAAGTTATATTATCTAGACCTTGCCTATCAAGTAGCTTAAGTCTCTGAACCCAAAAAGAGACTAGGAGAAGATGGAAGCACTGACAGAAGTGGGCAGTGCTTACATTGCAGAAGAATTGCTTTGGTAGGTATGTTTACAATAATGTGCTAATGCACTGTGCATATTAGCACGTTATGGATTTTTTGGTGGTTTACTTCTACTTTAAGTTCTACTTTAAGTTTAACATTATGGCAGAAAAGCTGTAAGCTAAGTTCTTCACAAGCTTCTTCCTGTGGAGATCTTTCAAACAAACTACACTAAATCTTCCATGACATATTTCAAA
Source organism: Lithobates sylvaticus (assembly GCA_028564925.1). Classification (NCBI taxonomy): domain Eukaryota; kingdom Metazoa; phylum Chordata; class Amphibia; order Anura; family Ranidae; genus Lithobates; species Lithobates sylvaticus. The sequence goes on along the minus strand of CM053033.1, from coordinate 32,358,434 downwards.
TTAACTATGTAAAGGGTAATTCAACCTGAACATGTCTTGTATGTATTCCTTATTATTTCATTGTTTGAAGTTGGCAAATCTGAAGAAAGCCATATGTGATGTGCTTTTATCAACAACAAACAACCCACCACCATCAAGACAGTCTGTAGGATTTGCATGAAGGAAAAGCAGCATTCTTAATGACAAAAATATACCTGAAGCTGGCTGAGTAATAGCTTGAGTGTTCTTTGGGCACAGAGAGGTTACCTGCTACAAAAACCCCACAAAGTGGCACGATTGCTGACTCCGCATACTCTTCTCTTCAAATGTTTGATGACACTTTTATTTCCTGTCTTCTCAAAGAAAATGTAAAGTTTAAATATGACCTTCAGTGAAAGTAAAAGTTATTTTGTTACAGTTCAGAATATATTTCAGAAAAAATTCAAATCATTTCAGTAATATCATTTAAAATGTGCTGATTCTATTTCTACATACAGACACATCTTAAGGTAATTGATCACATATACTGGCTATTAGATTATTGTCTAATCTAATGAAAAAGGCATGTGTCTTTATTTTGAAACATGCTTTAACTACTTGCATACCAGGCACGAACACCTCCTTCCTGACCAGGCCATTTTTCAGCTTTCAGCGCTGTCGCATTTTGAATGACAATTGCGCGGTCATGCAACGCTCTACCCAAATAAAATTTTTATCATTTTTTCCCCACAGATAGAGCTTTATTTTGGTGGTATTTGATCACCTCTGCGTTTTTTATTTCTCGCGCTATAAACAAAAGAATAGCAACAAGTTTGAAAAAACATAATATTTTTTACTTTTTATTATAATAAATATCCAATTTTTTTTTTTTTAAACAAATTTTTTCCTCAGTTTAGGCCGATACGTATTCTTCTACATATTTTTGGTAAAAAAAAATCGCAATAAGCGTATATTGATTGGTTTGCGCAAAAGTTATAGCGTCTACAAAATAGGGGATAGATTTATAGCATTTTTATTATTATTTTTTTTTTACTAGTAATGGCGGCGATCTGCGATTTTTTATCATGACTGCGACATTGCGGCGGACATATCGGACACTTTTGACACATTTTTGGGACCATTCACATTTATACAGTGATCCGTGCTATAAAAATGCATTGATAACTGTATAAATGTGACTGGCAGGGAAGGGGCTAACACTAGGGGGCGCTGCAGGGGTTAATGTGTTCCCTATGTTAGTGATTCTAACTGTGGGAGGGAGGGGACTGACTGGGGAGGGGACCGATCGGTGTCCCTATGTACAAAGGACACACCATCGGTCTCCTCTCCAGTGACAGGACGTGGATCTGTGTGTTTACATACACAGATCCACGTCCTGCTCTGTTATTGGGCAATCGCGGGTGCCCAGCGGACATCGCGGCCTCCGGGCACGCGCATTGGGTCCCCAGCTACGCAGTGGGCACGCGCGCCCCCTAGTGGCCAAAATGTAGACGACGTCATATGACGGCGTCCCGCCACAAGAGCCGCACCGCTCCGCCATCAATAGACAGTGGGCGGTCGGCTAGAGGTTAAAAGACGATTGTAAACTTCACTAAATAGGAATTAATTACAAATTTGGGACCAAAGGTTGTTTCTGCGCAATGAAGCTGAATGAATTCAGCTTCACTAAAATAATATAAACTTTTTACAACTAGTATACAGCTTGTCTGTACTCTAATACACACGGTCGGATTTTTCGATGGAAACAGTCCGATGGGAGCTTTTTAACGGATTTTCCGACCGTGTGTATGCCCATCGGTCTTTTTCTGTCGGAATTTCCGACGGACTTTGGATTGAGAACCTGTTCTCAATTTTTCCGACGGAAAACCTTTCTATCGGATTTTCCGATCGTGTGTATGCAATTCCGACACGCAAAATTCCGACGCATGCTCTGAAACAATTTGACGCATGCTCGGAAGCATTAAACTTCCCTTTTATAGTGCTGTCGAACGTGTTTTATGCCGCTGTGTTACAGACCGTCGGAATTTGGTGTGAGCGTGTGTAGGCAAGACAGTTTGAGCGAAATTCCGTCGGAATTCCGACGGGAAAACCATCAGAGCTTTTTCCGACGAGAATTCCGACCGTGTGCACGTGGCATAACAGGGGATAAAGAAAGTTGCTCCTGAGATACAGTATCTCACAAAAGTGAGTACACCCCTCACTTTTTTGTAAATATTTTATTATATCTTTTTTATGTGACAACACTGAAGAAATGACACTTTGCTACAATATAAAGTAGTGAGTGTACAGCTTGTATAACATTGCACATTTGCTGTCCCCTCAAAATAGCTCAACACACAGCCATTAATGTCTAAACCACTTGCGACAAAAGTGAGTACACCCACTAAGTGAAAATGTCCAAATTGGGCCCAAAGTGTCAATATTTTGTGTGGCCACCACTATTTTCCAGCACTACCTTAACCCTCTTGGGCATGGAGTTCACCAGAGCTTCACAGGTTGCCGTCTTTGTACTCCTCACTTGGTTGCTGCCACACATGCTTGACACCTTCTGAACCAAATAAGTTTATCTTGGTCTCATCAGACCACAGGACATGGTTCCAATAATCCATGTCCTTAGTCTGCTTGTCTTAAGCAAACTGTTTGCGGGCTTTCTTGTGCATCATATTTCGAAGAGGCTTCCTTGTAGGACGACAGCCATGCAGACCAATTTGATGTAGTGTGCGGTGTATGGTCTGAGCACTGACAGGCTGACCCCCCACCCCTTCATCCTCTGCAGCAATGCTGGCAGCACTCATACATCTATTTACCAAAGACAACCTCTGGATATGATGCTGAGCACGTGCACTCAACTTCTTTGGTCGACCATGGTGAGGTCTGTTCTAAATGGAACCTGTCCTGTTAAACTGCTATATGCTCTTGGCCACCGTGCTGCAGCTCAGTTTTAGGGTATTGGCAATCTTCTTATAGCCTAGGTCATCTTTATGTAGAGCAACATTTCTTTTCTTCTTTTCTGATCCTCACAGAGTTTTTTGCCATGAGGTGCCATGTTAAAATTCCAGTGACCAGTATGAGAGAGTGAGAGCGATAACACCAAATTTAACCCACCTGCTCTCCATTCACACCTGAGACCTTGTAACACTAATGAGTCACATGACACCGGGAGGGAAAATGGCTAATTGGGCCCAATTTGGACATTTTCACTTAGGGGTGTACTCACTTTTGTTGCAAGTGGTTTAGACATTATTGGCTGTGTGTTGAGTTATTTTGAGGGGACAGAAAATTCACACTGTTATACAAGCTGTACACTCACTACTTTACATTGTAGCAAAGTGTAATTTCTTCAGTGTTGTCACATGAAAAGATATAATAAAATATTTAATGTGAGGGGTGTACTCACGTTTGTGAGATACTATAGGTATCTTCAAAATGGAATTCCAGTTCGATACCATCACTGCTAAATGACACATTCCTGACTGGCTTCTGTTTGTAAACAAATCAGGAATCTGCCATTTAGCAGTGGTAGCACTGCTGCCACTAAATGACAGATTTTTACCAGTTTCTGTTTGAGACGGGGATGCTGGGTGATGTCTTTGACCAAATTTGGTCATAACCATATTTGGTCAATAACATCACTTAATATCCCTGGTCCCATTGTGTACATACAGAAGCCAGCTGGGAAACTGACATTTGTGATGGCAGATCCCTATTTGTGATGGCATGTGCAGTGATGTAGATCACTGGACGACATGATTGACTTTGAATTTAAATCAAGGGACATGTTTTTTCTAATAAAATACTTTTTTATGGTTTGGATATTTTTTTTACTAATTCTAGTGCTACTGTGATAATTAGGACTGGCAGATCCCTGGCTGGTTTGTTTCTGTTTATAACTATATCAATGTATATTTATACATTACTGTCACCCATGATTTTTGGTTAGTTGACATACAGCAGCCATCTGGTGATCTGTTATTTGTGTTGGGAGTAGTGATTGGTGAAAATAGTTGGCGCAGCAAGTTCTCATGTTGGCAGGTAAATCTCTTTGGTTGGTAGAACATTATGATTTAGGTGAATCTAAATTGATGCATGATGAGATTGACATTGAAGTAAATTTTTTTCATATAATCAGCCTAGAGACTTTAAATTACAGCACTGCAAAGTCCATGCATCCACGGTATATTTCTCTACATGACACTGATCATAGTTTTATATAAAATACTTGTAATTTATTTAATACAACAATAAAAATACCCTATCTACATAAACCACATACAATAAATTAGGTATGTTTTATTTAGAGATAATAACAACCATCAATATTGCTAGTTCTTATTTATAATTTTGCTAGTCACATTTTACTCATATACTGGGTCAACAGGTTTCATGGCAACAAAATGCTGATTCTTCAGGATCTCGTATTTGTTTTCATACACTGGCTATGCTTCTTCCACCAGTTGTTAACCACTTCAGCCCCGACCAATTTGCAGCCAAAGGACCAGGCCCCTTTTTGCGATCCGGCACTTAACTGACAATTGCGCGGTCGTGCAACGTGGCTCCCAAACAAAATTGGCGTCCTTTTTTTTCCACAAATAGAGCTTTCTTTTGGTTGTATTTGATCGCCCCTGCGGTTTTTATTTTTTGCGCTATAAACAAAAATAGAGCGACAATTTTGAAAAAAATTCAATATTTTTTACTTTTTGCTATAATAAATATCCCCAAAAAATATATAAAAAAACATTATTTTTCCTCAGTTTATGGCCGATACGTATTCTTCTACATATTTTTGGAGAAAAAAAATCACAATTAGCGATTATTGATTGGTTTGCGCAAAAGTTATAGCGTTTACAAAATAGGGGATAGTTTTATAGCATTTTTATTAATATTTTTTTTACTAGTAATGGTGGCGATTAGCGATTTTTATTGTGACTGCGACATTATGGCGGACACATCGGATATTTTTGACACATTTTTGGGACCATTGTCATTTATACAGCAATCAATGCTATTTAAATGCATTGATTCCTGTATAAATTACACTGGTAGTGAAAGAGTTAACCACTAGGGCGCGGGGAGGGGTTATGGTCTGTGGCATGTGTGTTTTTTTTTACATTAGGGGCGTGGCTGACGTCTGACGTCACTGATCGGCTTTCCCGATGACAGGGAACAGCCGATTAGTGACAGGCAGTGTAGGAAGCGCGGGGAGAGGTTTGTTTACACAGACCTCTCCCCGTTCTTCAGCTCTGTGACCCGATCACGGGACACCAGTGGCGATCGGGTCCGCTGGTCCCGCAGCCGTGGTCATGGAGCTCCCGACCGAGTCGCGAGCGTGCCGCCTGCGGTGCGCGCGACCCCACGGCTAGGCAATTAAAGGGGACATACCTGTACGTGCTTTTGCCTAGCCGTGCCATTCTGCCTACGTAAATGTGCAGGAGGCGGTCGGGAAGCGGTTAAATGTCATCACTACCAGTTGTTAAATGTCATTCACTTGATTTTGGTTCCCAATTTCCATGTGAACCAACAAGCTAAATCACCATAGGTTTCACCTATACTTTTAGCACTTTGTTTATCTTTCGCTTTGGTTCCTTTGCTATCTCCCTAGGATATAATTTTCTTTTCTTTTCTTTTCCTTTCTTCCTCTTTCATATTTGGTGTTTTTTTCTTGAGTATCTGTTTTTTTATCTATGCTCAGTTCTTCACTTCATCTGACTTGGTGTATGGACTTTTCACACTTCTCATCAATAATATTATACCATATGGTTATGTTTCTTTATAGATCACCATTGCATTCGCCCCTGAAGAGTTGGTATACTCCAACGAAACGCATCTGTCTTACATAGATGCATGATGTCCATACAGATGATTTTATGTATCTAATATTGTTTTACTCTAGATTTTCCAACACCATCCAGCCCTTCCAGTGGCCCATGTTGTGCAGGACTTGTCTTTACCCCATAATATAATAAAGTACCATGGCGTCAATATTTATATGTGGTTTTTAGCATGCCGTGTGTTTATGCGATTCTGTGTATGCCTTTTTTTGTGTCATTCAGTATGCTGTACATGATTTTACAAGGTATAATAAAATGTTCTTTGCCAAGACTGCTCTTTGGTATACATCTCTCATTCAAAGTCCCCAAAAAACTCCCCCCTTTTTGTTGGAACCCATAAAAGCAATACTGTGTTTTATATCCCACATGCTTACTCTATATAGTGATTGGCCTCATTCAAAGTCCCGCCGACCAAACTTTCTCTCTTGAAGTTTGGTAGTGGATACAAATTCACGATTGATAGCTACTGGAACTATCCCTAAGGAAAAATTCACAGAATTATCAAAAGTCAAAAGCACTGGATTTACACAGAGGCAAAAATAACAGAAAATATCTGCCAAAAGATCAGGAAATTTAGACCAATACATAATGAAAATAAATTGATAAAGATACCACTGGTAAGGATTTTGAAATGATAAATATTTCTTCATACCCCTTATCACAAGTTAAAAAATATGTTTTAGGATTTTTTTAAAAATTGGACTTGGTTAAGAATAATCACTGCTACATGATTCATTTGTAAGGTCTTACATGATGGAAAAAGAAACAAACAAAATGAGACACCATTACAGGGTTTGTTTAAAGATTGGAGGAATTTTTCTCAAAGTGATTATAAAATCTTAAAGATGCTAACTGAGCTGGAACTGGAAAGTAAATGGGAAGCTGTTGAGTATAATCAGCAGGAGGTACCTACAGTAGTTCTGTGGAAAATTATATTATCTGTGTAACAACATATACTAAAATAAAAATAAATTCTCTCCGTTACAAATTAATGGTGGTATTGAACTTTTTATATGAGTGGTAGAGAAAGAGATTAAAATATTTAGGGATACTTGGTATTTTGCAGACTTGAAACATGCAAACAAAAAAATTGCTTACATAAAATTGTTATAAAGTAAAATTGTTGATAAAATAGTTATGAAACCATTGGATAAGGATGGATAAGGGTGGAAACAGTGTGATAATGGAACCTTAACAATTTGTACAATTTCTTCATTTCACTCACCTTAGACCGTCCTCCCAGCATCATCCATCAGGTCCTGCCCCTACGCATTTCATTACCGCTCACATGACTTTCTCCCTGTGGAAGTCATGTGATCTGTGATGAAATGCGTAGGTGTGGGACCCGATGGATGATGCTGGGAGGATGGGCTAAGGTGAGTTGTGTTGTTGTATGGAACCATACTAATGGCACTTTTTCCACAGTTTGAGAGGCATATGTATAAAGAGGCAAATGTGAGTTTTAAATTGGCATTGGATGAATAAAGAGTTTTTAAAGGATAAAGCGCTATGGCACCTTGTAACGCCGAGCGCTCCGGGTATCTCCTCCACCCCGGAGCGCTCACGGCGTTCTCCTTCCTGCAGCGCCTCGGTCAGTTCCCCTGACCGCAGGCGCTGCAGCGTTGCTGGGATGCGATCCTCGGTCTGCCCGGGGATCGCATCCCACTCCTCTCACCTGTCCCCCGCTCCTTCCGGCGTGCGCGCGCTCCCGCTCCCCAGGCGCGCGCGCGCGAGTGTTCCCTCACTTAAAGGGCCAGCGCACAATCAATTGGTGCCTGGCCCAATTACTGTTTTCCCCCAAAATCAATAAAGACCCACTTCCCCTTCCTGTCCTCGCCGGATCTTGTGTTGCCTTTGTGCCCAGTGAAAGCGTTAGTGTGTTTTGCTCCCTCTGTGTATCCAGACCTTTGCTGTTGCCCCCGACTACGAACCTTTGCCACCTGCCTTGACCCTTTGCTACGTCTGACCTTCCTTTTGCCTAATCCTTGTGTACCGCGCTTGTCTCAGCTGTCAGTGGGGTCGAGTTGCTATTGGAGGACACGACCTGGTTGCTACCGCCGCTGCAAGTCCATCCCGCCTTGCGGCGGGCTCTGGTGAAAACCAGTAGCAACATTAGAACCGGTCCTCCAATACAACCCGTGCTATCGCCCCATTGGCATAGGGGATCCACCTCCTGTTCCCCGTCGTACCCGGTTCGTGACAGTAGATCCGGCCATGGATCCCGCTGAGGTCCCGCTGCCTAGCCTCTCGGATCTGACCACGGTGGTCGCCCAACAAGGACAGCAATTGGCGCAGTTGACTGCTATGCTACAGCAGCTTCTACCGTCTCCACCACCAGCTCCTACATCTCCTCCGCCACGAGTTGCTGCTGCGAGGATCCGCCTGTCCCTTCCTGACAAATTCAATGGGGATCCCAAGCTGTGCCGAGGGTTCCTATCCCAGTGTTCCCTCCATCTGGAGATGTTGTCGGACCAGTTCCCCACAGAACGGTCAAAGGTGGCGTTCGTGGTCAGCTTACTATCTGATAAGGCCCTAGCCTGGGCTACACCACTTTGGGACCGTGGCGATCCTGCCACAGCTTCTATCCCAGCCTTCTTCTCTGAGGTCCGCAGTGTCTTCGAAGAACCAGCCCGGGCCTCCTCTGCCGAGACGGCTCTCCTGAACCTCGTTCAGGGGAATTCTTCAGTGGGCGATTACGCCATTCAGTTCCGCACCCTGGCATCTGAACTCTCCTGGAACAATGAGGCCCTCTGCGCAACCTTCAAAAAAGGTCTATCCAGTCATGTCAAAGATGTACTGGCGTCGCGTGAGATTCCTGCTACCCTGTCTGAACTCATCCAGCTAGCCACCCGCATTGACATGCGTTATACCGAAAGGCGCCTAGAGCTACGTCAGGAAAGGGACTTTGGTCGCGTCAGGCGGTTTCCGCGCCTGGCACCTCTCTTCCAGAATCCTCCGCAACCCGTTCCTGCTCCTCCTGCTGAGGAGGCTATGCAAGTGGATCGGTCACGCTTGACCACACAAGAGAGGACTCGGCGCCGAGATCATAATCTGTGCCTGTATTGCGCCAGTCCCGACCATTTCCTAAAGGACTGCTCTATCCGCCCTCAGCGTCAGGGAAACGCTCGCACCTAGCTAACGTAGGAGAGGCGCTGCTAGGTGTGGATTCTTCCTCTCCCCGTCTGACCATTCCTGTGCGGATTTCTCTGACCAAGGGATCCTCTTTCTCCACGGTGGCCTTTCTGGACTCTGGTTCGGCAGGAAACTTCATTGAAGCTTCACTCATCAACAAATTTAATGTTCCAGTTACTCGTCTCGTCAAGCCCTTTTTCATCACCTCTGTAAATGGTCAAAATCTGAACTGTATAGTGCGATTTCGCACTGAACCTCTTCTCATGAAGATTGGAGTTCTCCATCATGAAAAGATTAGCTTCTTGGTGTTACCCAACTGTACCTCAGAGATCCTTTTGGGCCTACCCTGGCTCCAGTTACATTCTCCTACCCTCGACTGGTCCTCGGGGGACATCAAGAGTTGGGGTCCTTCCTGTCACAGGCATTGCCTCAAGGCGGTACCCATTAAACAACTTTCCAACGCTCCTGCTCTGCCTAATCTTCCCAAGCCTTACCAGGACTTTTCCGACGTGTTTTGCAAAAAGCAAGCGGAGGTTTTGCCACCACACAGACCCTTTGATTGCCCTATTGATCTCCTCCCTGGTACCACCCCGTCCCGTGGCAGGATCTACCCTCTCTCCGTTCCGGAGACACAAGCCATGACAGACTACATCCAGGAGAACCTCAAGAGAGGCTTCATCCGCAAGTCCTCTTCCCCTGCTGGAGCAGGATTCTTCTTTGTCGCCAAAAAGGACGGGTCCCTACGTCCCTGCATTGACTATCGTAGTCTTAATAAAATCACGGTAAAAAATCGCTACCCACTGCCTCTCATCTCTGAACTGTTTGACCGTTTGCGCGGAGCAAGTCTTTTCACCAAACTGGACCTCCGGGGCGCATATAATCTCATCCGTATCCGTAAAGGCGATGAATGGAAAACCGCCTTTAACACCCGTGACGGACACTTTGAATACCTAGTCATGCCCTTTGGGTTATGCAATGCCCCTGCGGTCTTCCAAGACTTTGTGAATGAGATTTTCAGAGATCTGCTGTACACTTGTGTTGTTGTCTATCTGGATGATATCCTGATTTTCTCCTCTAGCTTGGAGGAGCACCGTCTTCATGTCCGCCAAGTGCTCCAGCGACTCCGTGATAACCGTCTGTACGCCAAACTAGAGAAATGTCTCTTTGAACGCTGCAGTCTTCCCTTCCTGGGGTACTTGGTCTCTGGACAAGGTCTCCAAATGGACCCTGCGAAACTCTCTGCTGTCCTGAACTGGCCACGTCCTACTGGGCTGCGGGCCATCCAGCGTTTCCTCGGATTCGCCAACTATTACCGCCAGTTCATTTCCCACTTCTCCACCATTGTCGCGCCTATTGTGGCACTAACCAGAAAAAGTGCGGATCCGAGGTCCTGGCCTCCTCAAGCTAATGAGGCATTTAACCGCCTCAAGTCTGTCTTTGCCTCTGCACCAGTTCTGTCCAGGCCTGACCCCCTCAAACCGTTCTTCATGGAAGTCGATCCCTCCTCTGTGGGAGCTGGAGCCGTGCTTCTCCAGAAGGACTCCAAGGGCAAGAACGTCACCTGTGGTTTTTTCTCCAAGACCTTTTCCCCCCCTGAAAAGAACTATTCCATTGGAGACCGTGAATTACTGGCCATTAAGCTAGCACTTGAGGAGTGGAGACATCTCCTTGAGGGGTCCGCTCATCTCATCACGATCTTCACTGATCACAAAAATCTCTCTTACCTCCAGTCCGCCCAGCGATTAAACCCACGCCAAGCCAGGTGGTCGTTGTTTTTTGCCCGCTTCAACTTCGAGATTCACTTCCGTCCTGCAGACAAGAATGTCAGGGCTGACGCCCTCTCTCGTTCCACCGATTCCTCTGAGTCCGACTCTCCTGTACAACATATTGTACCTCCTGAGTGTCTGATCTCTTCTGCCCCGGCCTCCTTACTGCAAGTTCCTCCGGGGAAAACCCTGGTCCCTCCACGTCTCCGACTTCAGGTCCTCAAATGGGGTCACTCCTCCCATCTGGCTGGTCATCCTGGAATCAAGAAATCCTCCCAACTGATTTCCAGGTATTACTGGTGGCCTTCCTTAAAAAAGGATGTGACGGACTTCGTACAGGCCTGTACCACATGTGCTCGAAACAAGACCCCTCACCAAAGGCCTGCAGGTCTTCTTCACCCTCTGCCTGTGCCTGAACGACCCTGGGCCCACATAGCTATGGATTTCATCACGGACCTCCCTCCTTCCCACGGCCACACTACCATATGGGTGGTCGTGGATCGTTTCTCCAAAATGGCACATTTTGTCCCGCTTCCAGGGCTTCCTTCGGCACCTATACTCGCCAAACATTTCTTCCTTCAGATTTTTCGCCTTCATGGACTTCCATCCCACATCGTCTCGGACAGAGGCGTCCAGTTTGTGTCTAAGTTCTGGAGAGCTCTCTGCAGTCAATTGAAAGTCAAACTAGACTTCTCCTCTGCCTACCACCCTCAGTCCAATGGACAAGTGGAGAGAGTCAACCAGATCCTGGGGGCCTACCTGCGACACTTTGTCTCGGCCCGTCAAGACGACTGGGCTGACCTCCTACCCTGGGCCGAATTTTCTTATAATTTGAAAGAGTCTGAGTCTTCCTCTCTATCACCCTTCTTTGTGGTTTACGGCCGTCATCCTCTTCCCCCCCTACCCATCCCCACTTCTTCCGGAGTCCCCGCTGTAGACGAAGTCACCCAGGAGCTGTCATCCATCTGGAAAGAGACCCAAAGGTCGCTTGCCCTGGCCTCTTCTCGCATGAAGAAACATGCTGACAGCAAAAGAAGACCTCCTCCGGTATTCTCCCCTGGCGATAGGGTGTGGCTCTCCTCCAAGTACATTAGGTTCCGCATCCCCAGTTACAAGTTGGGTCCCCGCTACCTCGGCCCATTCAAAATCAAGGCTCAGATCAATTCTGTGTCCTACAAACTGCATCTTCCTCCTTCCCTCCGCATTCCCAACTCCTTCCATGTTTCTCTCCTCAAACCTTTTGTTCTTAATCGCTTTTCCCCCAAGGTCCCCGCTCCTGCTCCGGTCACCGGCTCCTCCGACATCTTCTCCGTTAAAGAGATCCTTGCCTCTAGAACCGTCCGAGGTAAACGTTTCTATCTTGTTGACTGGGAGAACTGTGGGCCTGAGGAGAGGTCTTGGGAACCGGAAGGTAACATCATTGACAAAGATCTCATCCGCAGGTTCTTGGGTTCCAGGAGGAGGACGAGGCCCAAGAGGAGGGGGAGACCCAAGGGGGGGGTACTGTAACGCCGAGCGCTCCGGGTATCTCCTCCACCCCGGAGCGCTCACGGCGTTCTCCTTCCTGCAGCGCCTCCGTCAGTTCCCCTGACCGCAGGCGCTGCAGCGTTGCTGGGATGCGATCCTCGGTCTGCCCGGGGATCGCATCCCACTCCTCTCACCTGTCCCCCGCTCCTTCCGGCGTGCGCGCGCTCCCGCTCCCCAGGCGCGCGCGCGCGAGTGTTCCCTCACTTAAAGGGCCAGCGCACAATCAATTGGTGCCTGGCCCAATTACTGTTTTCCCCCAAAATCAATAAAGACCCACTTCCCCTTCCTGTCCTCGCCGGATCTTGTGTTGCCTTTGTGCCCAGTGAAAGCGTTAGTGTGTTTTGCTCCCTCTGTGTATCCAGACCTTTGCTGTTGCCCCCGACTACGAACCTTTGCCACCTGCCTTGACCCTTTGCTACGTCTGACCTTCCTTTTGCCTAATCCTTGTGTACCGCGCTTGTCTCAGCTGTCAGTGGGGTCGAGTTGCTATTGGAGGACACGACCTGGTTGCTACCGCCGCTGCAAGTCCATCCCGCCTTGCGGCGGGCTCTGGTGAAAACCAGTAGCAACATTAGAACCGGTCCTCCAATACAACCCGTGCTATCGCCCCATTGGCATAGGGGATCCACCTCCTGTTCCCCGTCGTACCCGGTTCGTGACACACCTTTTCTGACTTTTGCTGAGTGGGAGAGAGGACTGGAAAACATCCGGAGGATGTTTGCAGAGTGTCATAGTCTGTGAATCTAAGTACTAAGTGGAAACAAGAGCGAGCAAAGGATTTAAAGGGAAAGAATCACCTTTGGGTTGGCCATTATTTGTTTGACATCTAAAGGAAGAAAGTATTCAACTGAAGAGTAGAACCATCTCAATATATTCAACTGAAGAGTAGACATGTGCATTCGTTTTCGTCCGAATGTATTTTTGTCTGAATTTCAGGTATTTTCGTTATCGTTTTAACATACGATAATGAAAGTGCAGAATCTGAAAAATGAAAGATCCGACATAAACAAATGCTCTATTTTCGTTTTCGTTGTGACAACAGTTCGATATAGATAGGAGATTTGACGCTGACAATAACAATCTGTGTCCATCGAACCTGTGGTCGAATATGCCTAACCTTAACTCTATTAGTCCAAGATTATTCTACATAGAGAGAAAAGATTTGACGCAGAGAGAAAAGATTTGACGTAGAGAGAAAAGATTTGACGCATAGAGAAAAGATTTGACGTAGAGAGAAAAGATCGCTGCTGGAATTGGGTGGGGAAAGTAAAATAAAAATAATGATGATGATGAATGTTATTGGCTGATTGTAACCAAAGAGGAGGAGCAGTAAAATAACTAGAACTAAGTACACACATACAGCCAACTTACTTTTACTGAAGATTGCTAGCAGAGAGAGACACACACACTGAATCATTTCAGAAGACAGTCAATCTTAGCTGGTCCGTTTGTCAGAGAACCTGAATTATTTAGCAATTAAACATAAGCACAGCAGCAGAACAATAGTGAAGCAAGCTACAGTTCAACTTAAAGTGGTATTCCACCCTAAAGTGGAACTTCCCCTCATCTGAACCCTCCCCCCCTGCGGTGTCACATTTGGCGCCTTTCAGGGGGGAGGGGGTGCAGATACCTGTCTAAGACAGGTATTTACACCCGCTTCCAGGCGTAAACTCCCACGGGAGTCTACGCCACTTCCTGTCCCGGCGCGCTGTCTGCCGGGACACACATGGGTCCCAGCAGACAGCACGGACGATTCCCATTGCGCTGCGTGAAGGAACCGGGAAGTGAAGCCGCAACGCTTCACTTCCTGATTCCCTCACCGAGAATGGCGCCGGCAGCAGCAGAGAGCCGAGCGATTGATCGGCCTCTGCTGCCGACATTGCTGGAACCTGTGACAGGTAAGTGTCCATTTATTAAAAGTCAGCAGCTGCAGTATTTGTAGCTGCTGGCTTTTAAAAACATTTTTTCAGGTACAGTCCCTCTTTAACTTTTTCATAATAATCTGCGGCTATTATGTTAGTGTTGTGAACTTGATACTGATACTAGTGTTGCTAGTGTTGTGATAGCCTCAGAGGCTGCTCGTGTTGTTAGAGGGGGATTTATTATTATAGATTCTATATTATATATTGAGATTCTATATAGATTCTATATACCCTATCTAGTTACCTGTCTGATCAGTGATCACTATCACCAGTCTATTTTCTGTTTAAAATACATACATTCAACATGAACGACAAAGATTCGACAAAGCATCGAAAAACATACAAACGTCGAATCTTTGGCTCATGGTGTCTGTCGAAAGTTCTAAGTTTCGACGGAGCAGCTAAACTATACAGAGTCATACAGTTTAGCTGCTCCGTCGAATCTTCTTTGAACATTCGACAGACACCATAAGCCTTCAATGACAGATTCGACCTTAATTCATTTGGATTTTCGGACGAATGCAATTTTTAACAAAAAACGAAATAAATAAAAACAAAATTTCAGGAGTAACTAAATAAATGTATTTTTCGGACGAAAATGAAATTCCGAAATGAAATATTTCAGTGTGCACATGTCTACTACATAATCCTGACAATTATTTGTGGTTTTCATAAACCCTGCTCCACATGTTAGCACATTTGATACTTTAAATCAAGGCAGTGAAATTCTCTTCGTAAACAGTAGTTTTTTTTTTATTAACATTTATGTTCCTTTACTACAATACAGGATTTTGACCAATAGAAAATTAGAAATTGCTAGCAGCAATGTAAAATTGGTAGACATCAGCGGTATCTATGATATGCTTTTTCTATGCTGATCGCCGATAGTAGACACAAAGCCATGTAGAGCAGAACATGAAATCCATTATTAGCATCTTTGTTTAACATGCAACTATGTCCTATAACATCTATAAAATTATATTCAAAACAATGGTAATAGTAACTATGCATATGATTAATACTTTAATACCAAGAAAAGTAATGATACCTTAATTATATAGTTACATCATGATTTGGATTTTCCCTGGAGTCCTGTTAGTCTTCCCAGAATGTTTAATATGTCATTGGCCATTGTTTAATATTGATCTGCTTTATGGTATACCCATTATGAAAGCAGGGCTAATCCTTTGGTGTGCACTGCATTAAAGTGACTATGGTCTCGGGTCACCTTATTAGAATGAATATGGAACTGCTATATCTATTAACCACTTGCCTACCAGGCACGAACACCTCCTTCCTGACCAAGCCATTTTTCAGCTTTCAGCGCTGTCGCATTTTGAATGACAATAGCGCGGTCATGCAACGCTGTACCCAAAGAAAATTTTTATAATTTTTTTCCCACAGACATTTTTTCCTCAGTTTAGGCCTATACGTATTCTTCTACATATTTTTGGTAAAAAAATCGCAATAAGCGTATTATTGATTGGTTTGCGCAAAAGTTATAGTGTCTACAAGATAGGGGATAGATTTATAGCATTTTTATTTTTTTTTTTTTTACTTAGTAATGGCGGCGATCTGCGATTTTTATCGTGACTGCGGCATTGCGATGGACATTTTGACACATTTTTGGGACCATTCACATTTATACAGCGATCCCTATAAAAATGCATTGATTACTGTATAAATGTGACTGGCAGGGAAGGGGTTAACACTAGGGGGCGCTACAGGGGTTAATATGTTCCCTATGTTAGTGATTCTAACTGTGGGGGGGAGGGGACTGACTGGGGGAGGGGACCGATCGGTGTCCCTATGTACAAGGGACACACCATCGGTCTCCTCTCCAGTGACAGGACTTGGATCTGTGTGTTTACATACACAGATCCACGTCCTGCTCAGTTACTGGGCAATCGCAGGTGCCCGGCGGACATCGCGGCCACCGGGCACGCGCATCGGGTCCCCAGCGACGCAGCAGGCATGCGCGCCCTGTAGTGGCCAAAATGTTAGCGCCGTCATATGATGGCGGCCCGCCACAAGAGCCGAACCGCTCCGCCATCAATTGACAGTGGGCGGTCGGCAACAGGTTTAAGCTTGCATAAGTTCTGTACATAAATGCATGTCCATATAGATAAATTATAAACAGATATATATTAACTCATAGGTATGCATATTATAGCTAATAATATTGAACTTGAATATTACCAAACTTGAGTTGGCTAACATGGTATTACACCAGTTAGGTAGCATAATGAACTATTAATAAAAATAAAAATGTAGGCCCTTTATCAGAGAGAATTGTGTCCAGTTTAGAATATTTGTTCAGCCTTTCAACTATTTGTTTAATAATAACATGTTTCAATTAAAACGGTTTATACATTTTACTAAAAGGGTAAACACAAATGTTGCGCTGGCTGTAAAAAGGGGTACAATTCCCCATCGTTCCTGTTGTTCTGGCCATTTTGCAAGAATTTCACACAGTACTATATACAGTACTCATTGTGTGTGCACCAGCGCTGCCAATTGTGTTAATATGGGCAATTTGTGCTATATTTCTTCTGGATAAATGTATACTGTATAAATGTACATGTTTAAAGGGTAACCAAACTCTGGAAACTGTGCCCAGGAAAAGGCAGACATCAAATGACCACTCACCAGTATGGATCAAGGGTGATAGAATGATATAAAAAACAGAATGCATTAAAAGGGATTTAAATGTCAGTTACAAGCTGTCCTGAAATAATGGATGTTCATTTTTGATCCTAACAATGTTACAATTTATAGATTATTTTACAAGATGAAATCCATCTTCTTCTACATATTAGGGAATATGCCCACCTAATTAAAGTATTTATGTGGTTTATATTCTAGCATGAGTAAACATACAGTGCCTTGAAAAAGTATTCATACCCCCTTGACATTTCATTCACATTTTTTTTTTTTTAATCTGTCGAAGGCTTTAATGTTAATGTTTACAGTGGTATTCATACCCCTTGAAATTTTCCACATTTTTTTCATGTTACAACCAAAAATGTAAATGAATTTTATTGGGTTTTTATTGGGTTTTTATGTGATAGACCAACACAAAGTGGCACATAATTGTGAAGTGAAAGGAAAATGAAAAATGCAGCACCCACCATTGCCAGGAATGCAGCACCCACCATTGCCAGGAATGCAGCACCCACCATTGCCAGGAATGCAGACTCACCATTGCCATCAGTACAGCCCGATTGATGCCCATCCATCTGCAGCCTTGGAGGGGACAGGGAGGGGGCAGGACAAGGGCTAAAAGATTACATACATGAAAAACTCCTGTTTTCTTGGCGGCCTCTTTAACACAAAGTCCATTGATGGACAGAACAATGTCCAATGGCAGGGCAGGAAATGGAATTCCTATTAGACATGTGCATAACAAAAAAAAATTATTTATTTTCGTTTCGTTTTTTTCGTTTCCGAAAAGAATTTGTTTATTTTCGTTTAAATTTTTTTGTTTCTGTTGATTCGTAACGATTCATAAATTCGTAAGTCGTCGGTGTTCGTATTCGTAACGATTCGTACATTCGTAAGTCGTCGGTGTTCGTATTCGTAACGATTCGTACATTCGTAAGAGTTATTTTTTCGTTGATTCGTTTTTCTGTTAGTTTAATTTTCGTTCATTCGTTTATTCGAAATTCGGAAGTGCATTCGTAGTTATTCGTACATTCGTAACATTCGTAGATTCGTAATCGGAGCATAATTCATAATTGTATGTAATGTGTATGCTATTATTACATTTTAAGAGACACGGAAAATCACGAATCGAAAAAAAAGTTACGAATGTACTAATTTTTTCGTTCAATCCATTCGAAAGCACGTTAAGCAACGCCATTGTAAGGGACACAAAAAATTACCAATTCAACAAAAAAATAAAAAAGTTACGAATGTACAAATTTTTTCGTTCATTTTCTTTGCTTCTGTTTTCGTTTTTCGGATGTTTCATTCGTACATTCATTGTTTCTAGTTTTTTTTTTTCGGATTTTCATTATTTTCGGATTCGCTTCGATTCGAATGATTCGTTATTCATTAAAATTTTTAGCGAATTGTTCGTTCATGCGTACGAAAACGAACGAACGAAAATACCGAAAAAAAAAAGAAAAACGAAAAAAAACGAAACGAATTGCACATGTCTAATTCCTATTACAGAGGCAGCCGTGTAAATAGAAAATACTCCTGTACGTACGGCACTCATCCCACCTCCTCCCTGTTCCCTCCAAGGCAGCCAGCATATATATCTTTTGTGGCCCCAGTGCTAGGAGATCATTGGGGGCCACAAAAGATATATATGTAAAAAAAAACGTAACGCGTGCCACGATTTGCCCACGGGCCAGACTTTGGACATGCCTGGTTTTGATTAAAGCATATTCATGTGTTAGATTGGCCCAGTCAAGGTCCAGACCTAAATCCAATTGAGAATCTGTGGCAAGATTTGAAAATTTCTGTTCACGGATGCTCTCCATCCAATCTGACCGAGCTTAAGCTATTTTGCAAGGAAGAATGGGCAAGCTGGTAGAGACATCCCCAAAAAGACTTGCAGCTGTCATTGCAGTGAAAGGTGGTTCTACAAAGTATTGACTCCGGGGGGCTGAATACAAATGCACCCCACACTTTTTAGATATTTATTTGTATAAAAAAAAATGTAAAACCATTTATCATTTTCCTTCCACTTCACCATTATGTGCCACTTTGTGTTGGTCTATCACATAAAATTCCAATAGAATACATTTTATATAAAACAAAAAAATAACAAAAGTAGGGACTTGTTGCCAAAGGGATGTTATGTTGGCAGAAGGGTACAATGCTGCCAGGAGTGCCATATTACCAGTGGTTAGAGAAGTTCTATGTTACAACAGGAATGTCATTCCATAAGAGTCCAAACATTAAAAATAAAATCATCTTTGTATATGTTATATCCTACAGTATGTTGTCTGTTTGTTCTTTCACTGGCCTTTGTATGCCTTACCAGAAATGTTGCTGTCATAAGGGAATTTAAAAGTGCAACAGTGTCTGCCAAATGTACAGTAGATTTGCATGTATCTACTGTACATAGGTTTGTAGTGGTCCACAAGAAAACTTGAAAATCGGTGAGACTAATTTTTTATTTTTCCTGTCTTTAAAACAGAAGTCAGTGAGACCATGGCAGAAAATGAGACTCTAACTTCCTTGGCATATACAATGTGGGCCTCACAGTCATTTCCTCTGGGAGGCTTAAAGTGGATGTCATAATGTAGAGTATAATATTTCCTATCATTTGAGTGATTTTGCTGTGAGTGACAGGTGATTTACATATCTCGTGCACTAGCCTCAGAGACATGCATTATTTTTTAATTCCCACCCCCCACTCCTTTCTTTAGCAGCTCTGCAAGGATTGGCTATTCCACACCTCAGCATGATTTGGCATGCTGAAGTCATGTGGGGACTTTTCTGGGTTTTGACTGGATGTTAGTGATCATAGCAGAAGTTCAGTGTAAGAAATACACAGGAGAAAATGCATGTTGATAAGGGGAGTGTAGAGGTGGGCGGGGAGTCTACTGACATCACGACTCCACCCACTGAGCCCTGGAAGACAGACCCACCCACAAAATCTGCAGTTTTTTGGGTCTCATAGCAGACAGTGGGGAGACATTTGACAGATAAGTATACATGCAGGAGGTGTGTATATCCTTCTAGATAACCAAAATTGCAGTAGTTTAGAAATGATGAGAGTGGGTTTACATCCACTCTTATCTGGTGCTGTATCTTCAAAATGGTGCACAGTCGTGTTGGAACAGGAAGGGGTCATCCCCAAACTGTTCCCACAAATTTGGAAGCATGCAATTGTTCAAAATGTCTTGGTATGCTTATGCCTTCACTGGAACTAAGGGGCCAAGCCCAACCCCTGAAAAACAACCCCACACCAAAATCCCCCCTCCACCAAATGATTTGGACCACTTTACAAAGCAAGGTCCATAAAAACATGGATGAGGGAGTTTGGGGTTGAGGAACTTAACTTGTCCTGACCTCCACCCAATAGATCACCTTTAGGATGAATTAGAGTCGAAACTGCAAGCCAAGTCTTCTTGTCCAACATCAGTGCCTGACCTCACAAATGCGCTTCTGGAAGAATGGTCAAACATTCCCATAGACACACTCCTAAACCTTGTGGACAGCCTTACCAGAAGAGTTGAAGCTGTTATAGCTGCAAAGGGTGGGCCAACTCACTATTGAACCCTACGGACTAAGACTGGGATGCCATTAAAGTTCATGTGTAATGGCAGATGTCCCAATACTTTTGACAATATAGTGTATATTTATATATATACATATATATTCAGTTTAAAAAAGTTGGAAGCAAAATCAAAAAATGATCATTTCAGAAAACAGAATGAGCCAAAAGAGAACAAAAATTCAGTTCCTAGATTACTTATCAAAAATGCATTCAAACAGTCATGAATTCCTTAGAGAGACTGAAGACCAACCTTTTACATTGCAAAAACAAGAAAAGAAACAAAAAGCATATCGGCCACACGTAGTACAATACATTTACAAAAAAAATCAAACCAAAACATTGAACTTACAAGTGTGATGTAGGAAACAGCATATGTTTGCCATGACTGAACATGAATACTGCAGAAGCTCCGCTTTACTCTCCAAGCCAGGACCCCATAGACATAACGCGGCTCTATTCTTTGATGTTGTATTCATTTATTTGTTTATATTTCATATATATATATATGAATTATATATATATATATATATATATATATATATATATATATATATATATATATATATATATATATATATATTATATAATAAAAAAAATATATATATTTTTATTTTTATTATTTTAAGTTATGACATGGGGGTTGTTTACTAAAACTAGAGAGTGCAAAATATGGTGCAACTCTTCATAGAAACCAATCAGCTTCCAGGTTTTATTGCCAAAGCTTAATTGAATAAATTCAAGTGAGAAGGTGATTGGCTACCATGCACAGCTGCACCAGATTCTGAGTGCACAAGTCTTCAAAAATCTACCCCATTGTATTTAACCACTTGCCGTCCGCCCTATAGGCGAATAACATCCGCAAAGTGGTTTCAAAATCCTGACCGGGCGTCATATGACGTCCTCAGGATTTTGAGCCGCTGCGCGCCCCCGTGGGCGTGCATCGTTGCGATGGTTGTTGCAGGGTGTCAGTCTGATGGAGACACTTTACCACGTGATCAGCCGTGTCCAATCACGGCTGATCACAGTGTAAATAGGAAGAGCCGTTGATCGGCTTTTCCTCACTCGTGTCTGTCAGACGCCAGTAGAGGAGAGACGATCGGCTGCTCCTCTGACATGGGGGGTCTGTGCTGATCGATTATCAGCGCAGCCCCCCCCGAGGATGCCCACACTGGACCACCAGGGACGCCACCAGACCACCAGGGATGCCCAGCACCAGGGATGCCAGTCTGTACCCACAATGGATGCCAATCAGTGCCCACAATTGGCATCACTGATTGGCATGCAGTATTGTTTGGCACTGATTGGCATCCATCAGTACAAAACAATACAATACAATGCCGCCTATCAGTGCCCATCCATGCCACCTATCAGTGCCCACCTGTGCCACCTATCAGTGCCCATCCATGCTCATCCGTCCCCCCTATCCATGCCCATCTGTGCCGCCTATCCATGCCCATCCATGCCGCCTATCCATGCCAATCCTTGCCAGCTATCAGTGCCAATTTGTGCCACCTATCAATGCCCATCTGTGTCGCCCATCAGTGCCACCTATCAGTGCCCATCAGTGCCGCCTATCAGTGCCACATATCAGTCCCATCAATGCCACCTCATCAGTGCCACTTCATTGGTGCCACCTCATCGATGCCGCCTTATCAGTGCCCATCAGTGCAGCCCCATTAGTGCCCATCAGTGAAGGAGAAAACGTACTTATTTACAAAGTTTTGAAACTGAAACAAAAAAAAAAACATATTTTTTTAAAAATTTTCAGTATTTTTTTATTTGTTTAGCAAAAAATAAAAACCGTAGAGGTGATCAAATACCACCAAAAGAAAGCTCTATTTGTGGGAAAAAAATCATAAAAATGTAATTTGGGTACAGTGTAGCATGACCGCGCAATTGTCATTCAAAGTGCGACAGCGCTGAAAGCTCAAAATTGGTCTGGGCAGGAAGGTGTTTAAGTGCCCTGTATTGAAGTGGTTAAATTAGTTACATATAGTTACATAGTAGGCGAGGTTGAAAAAATACACAAGTCCATATTAAGTCCAACCTATGGGGCCCAAAAGAAAATATTTAATACATTTCTGTATACATGTTTATAATTGTTTTCATATAATGTTAATTTTGCTTTTGGCATTGGTATCTTCATGATATTTCGCATTCATAATTTAGTTATCTAAGAGTCTCAGAGGTTGTTTTACTAAAGCAGTAGATACCATTCACTGTTGAACTTGAATATTCACTGTTTGCAAAATGAGGATTCACTTTGCTGATTAACCACTTCCCGACCGCCTCCTGCACATTTACGTCGGCAGAATGGCACGGCTAGGCAAAAGCACGTACAGGTACGTCCCCGTTCATTGCCTAGCCATGGGGTCGCGCGCGGGCCGCCATCGGCGGGTCCCGCGATCGGGTCACAGAGCTGAAGAACGGGGAGAGGTCTGTGTAAACAAACCTCTCCCCGCTCTTTCTACACTGCCTGTCACTGATCGGCTGTTTCCCTGTCATCGGGAAAGCCGATCAGTGATGTCAGACATCGGCCACGCCCCCTACTGTGAAAAAAAACACACACGTCACACTAACTCCTCCCCGCCCCCTAGTGGTTAACTCCTTCACTGCCACTGTCATTTACATAGGAATCAGTGCATTTAAATAGCACTGATTTCTGTATAAATGACAATGGTCCCAAAAATGTGTCAAAAATGTCCGATGTCTCCGCCATAATGTCGCAGTCACAATAAAAATCGCTAATCGCCGTCATTACTAGTAAAAAAAAAAATATAATAAAAATGCTATAAAACTATCCCCTATTTTGTAAACGCTATAACTTTTGCACAAACCAATCAATAATCGCTAATTGTGATTTTTTTTTACCAAAAATATGTAGAAGAATACGTATCGGCCTAAACTGAGGAAAAAAAAAATGTTTTTTTATATATTTTTTGGGGATATTTATTATAGCTAAAAGTAAAAAATATTGAATTTTTTTCAAAATTGTCGCTCTATTTTTGTTTATAGCGCAAAAAATAAAAACCGCAGGGGCGATCAAATACCACCAAAAGAAAGCTCTATTTGTGGGAAAAAAAGGACGTCAATTTTGTTTGGGAGCCACGTCGCACGACTGCACAATTGTCAGTTAAAGCAACGCAGTGCCGAATCGCAAAAAGGGGCCTGGTCCTTTGGCTGCAAATTGGTCCGGGGCTTGAGTGGTTAAACGGTCTCTAGATCTCTGTGTGTATGTGTGTGCTAATTAGACTAATTTCTGATTAGCCTCTAGATGCTTGTACATTATAGTTGTATTTTGTTTTTACAGCTTTTATTTAAAATTGAACTCTAAAGCCCCATACACACGCTCGGATTATCCGAGGACCAGGTCCGTCGGATCATGTCCGTCATACTTTGTCCGATGTTGGTTTTGCGTACACACGGTCGGACAAAGTTGTCGGAAAATCCGATCATTCTGAACGTGGTGACGTTTGTTGCCTACGACGGGACTACGTAGAGGCTAGTAGCCAATAGCTTTGGTCTTGTAATGTGATCTGAGCATGCGTAGCACTTTGTCCGTCGGACAACGGTACACACGATCGGATTTGGTGTGATCGGACCGTGTTGTCGGAAAATCTATCCAGCAGGAGATAGGACTTTGTCCGTCGGCCAATCCGACGTACACTGTCCGATGGTGCATACACACGGTCGGATTTTTCAACAACATTGTCCGATCGGACAGAATCCATGCGAAAATCCTACCGTGTGTATGGGGCTTAAGAGACTGTTAAGAAACACTTTTACTTACTGTGTGTGTATATATCTATATATATATTTATATATACGGTATATCCTTTTTTTTTTACATAATGTGTGATTAGCATTGAAGAAGGGACAGTTCTCCACATGAACCTGGATATGGTTGGACAGAGTCACAGAGATAGTGAGAGCAGGATTCTGTGTGAAGTCTTTTGGTTTCCATCAGGGAGAGTGGAGTCTTACCTATTTACAAAATGCAGGCAAAATATTGCAGTTTTTGTTTATTTTCAAACCCTATATCCATATGCTTGTATGTAAAAATGCTTTTTTTTTGTTTGTTGCAATAAATTGAAACATTTTGCACTACAAGAGTTGAGTTCTGCCATTGTTTCTTTTCATGATTGGCCTGGTCTTTTCATATAAAACTAATATAAAATGTCTTCAACTAATATCATGCATTAATCTTGCATTGAAATTATTGTTTTTTTAATTATTCACCATACGAAGGAAATATTTAAGTTTTATTTATTTATTTAATTTATTTATGTATTTAAGTACTGTTTTTTTTTTTTTTTTTTTTACCCCCCTTTTTTTTGTGGTTTTTTTTTTTTTGGGTGTGGTGATGCTTTTTGATTTATTTTGTATTAAAAGATAAATATACTAAACGTGTGGTACGGGTCCGGGGCATGGGGGTGTGTAGAGAGGATTTTGTAAGAAGTAGAGATACCTTAACTAGATGACTCAATCTGATATAGGGTATTCATAAAGTAAAGCTTAAAAGAGTTGTGAATTGACTGTTGAAGATTACTAATTTTTATTATTGTATACCTCCAGATTTTTGTGTATGCCCCTGTATGTGTACTACTGTGTTTGAATAATGAAAATAATTGAAAAAAAAAAAAAAAGTCAATGAGAAAATGGTTTACTTTATCCACCCTTTACAGCAGGATATATCTTAAATTAATACCAAAATGTTCTCCACTGTTTGCATAATACTTCTATAATATTAGACAGAAAACAGTAAAAAGCGTAAACCATCATACGCTCTTCCTTTCAGCGTTCTCTTTTACCTAACTACCACATCAGCACATTATCTCCCACTAATCAGGATATTACCCGTACTTATTTTCTATCCATCTCAATCCAGACTAGCTCACTCACACGGACTCAATACCCACTGATTAGCATAACACATACATCCATTGATCAGAATGTGCTCATTCATTGAAAAACACACAGATTACCCAGCATACAAACTAACACTTCTTAAGAGACATTTCAAGTAAAGAATGACAGACGCATTCCTATTCTCTCTACCCTCTCTCCTTCCAGTGCAATAGTAACCTTAAAGAATGGAAAGCTGATGTTGTTTGTGTCTCTATTAAACTCCTCTACATCACAGTGAATCAGCAACGAAGACTATTTACTTTACTATACGAGAGCAGATCTTGTGTTGATAACAACAAACAGTCATACAATTGCTCTTTTTTCAAAATGTACAGCAAGAATCACCGCCAATGCTGTTTGATTCTTTTTAATTTATAATACATTGTTCTATATAGAGCCACACAACAGAAGAAGGATCATTACAGGAGAAGTGGCTTTTTGTGGACAAATGTAGAAAACTTGAATACCTTGCGGAAAGATTTGTATGATTTATCTGCAGATTTTTGTTCACAATTATCAATAATTGATTTAACAGTAAAATGGTACAGGTGCCCAAACTTTGCCAGCTTGTTTGGAAATATGAAATACAGCTTTAATTAGAGTAAGCCACAATAAATATAAAGAACAGCAATCTTTTTCTATTTCAGTTAAAGTTCACGTCTATCTGCCTTTTTCTAATGCAGTTTAGAGAACTAAAATATAGAATATGATAGACTGGCTAAGCAGAACATTATAACTGGAGGTAACAATTGCCCCAATGTTGCATAGTGTTCCTGCGAATATCTCTGTCTCTCAGTTCCCCTAAGAATATTATTGCCCCCACCCCACCCCCACCCTCATACTGAGCTCAGCTTTGGAGCATACATTGATGATGCACAGTAGACTTGTGCACAATGGAAAATTTTGTTTAGTTTAGTTTAGTTTTTATTCGTAAAATACATACCGTATATACTCGAGTATAAGCCGACCCGAATATAAGCCGAGGCCCCTAATTTTACCACAAAAAAAAGGTAAAACGTATTGACTCGAGTATAAGCCTAGGGTGAGAAATGCGCAGCTACTGTAAGTGGAAAATAGGGTCAACAATGCCCATTTGCAGCCTCACTGTGCCCATTTGCATGCCTCACTGTGCCCATTTGCATGCCTCACTGTGCCCATTTACAGCCATAGGTCCCCTAAACCTTTCTCACCTTCAAACTTGGTAGGTAAGGGTTCCTAGGTGCCCCCTAGCTGCAGACAAAATTTGGGGTCTCTGGACCCAAAGGGTCCTGAAATGACATTGCTGCAGATGGACACAGTTGACCGAATTTGGGGCCCCGTATCTTGGGGCCACTTAATGCTAGGAGCCCCAAATGGGATTGGATATGTCGTAGTGTTGGTTCCACTGGGTTTGCACACCAAATTTGGGGTTCCTAGCACCAGGTGGCCCCGAGATACAAAGCCCCAAAGTCGGGTGGAAAATGTCAAGCACTTTTCTGCAGCAGAGAATGACATTTTCCAAACCGACTATGGGGCCCCGTATCTCGGGGCCACTTAATGCTAGGAACCCCAAATTTGGATATGTTGTAATGTTGGTTCCACTGGGTTTGCACACAAAATTTGTTCCTAGCACCAAGTGGCCCCGAGACAAAAAAATGTGCTGAAAAACGTGGCTTATACTCGAGTATATACGGTAATTTTGTTATGTTACGTTAATTCGTTAATTCGTTTTCGGATAATTCGTTATTTCTGTAGCGTGTCGATATTCGTTATTCCGAATTGATTCATTTTGTATGTATATCGATTCGATATTTATGTATGTATATACATTCGTGATAACGATTCGTAGTTTGGAAAGTCGTTTGTTTATTGAATCTATTAACACACACACAATGACAATATCCCTTCTCCTCGGCTCAAATACAATACAACACCCTTCTCACTCACTTCTCAGGAATGCACTTTGCCAGTAATCCAACCTCTAGCACAAGATTAATCAGCTGATTGGACTGTAATGCCACGTACACACGATCGGAAATTCGGCCAGCAAAAGACGAGATCAGAGCTTTTCATTGGAAAATGCGACCGTGTGTATGCGCCATCTGACTTTTGCTGGCGGAATTTCGGCCAGCAAAAGATTGAGAGCATGTTCTTAATTTTTCCGATGGAAATTCCAATCGTCTGTGGCAATTCCGACGTGCAAAATTCCGACGCATACTCGGAAAAAATTTGACGCATGCTCGGAAGCATTGAACTTTTTTCGGCTTGTCGTAGGGTTGTACGTCACCGCGTTCTTGACAGTCGGAATTTGGTGTGACCGCGTGTAGGCAACACAAGCTTGAGCGGAATTCCATCGGGATTCAATTGGAAAAACCATCCAAGGTTTTTCCGATGAGAATTCCGATCGTGTGTACGTGGCATTAGATTTACTCCGAGTTGACCTTTTGTTTTATTAGACCTTTAATGAATGAACGAATCATGTCGAATTCATTCATTATTTTCGCTATAATTTCTTTAGTATTAGTTGAAATTCGTAATTTTTTTCTTCGGACATTCAGATGCATCATTCGAATCAATGATGTATCAAGATGTATCAAGATGCAAAATTCGGCCGAATTTCAATTCATTACAAAACAAATTGCATATGTCTAATGCACAGTAATCCATAGCAACCAGAAAATTCTATAACCGCTTTATTAACTGCTATGGTTGAAGTTATGAACTTGGTGGTCCAGCTATGGAAAGAAAACATTAAGCATAAAATAAAACCTAAAAACACAAGTAAGTAACAAAAATTACCACTTTCATACAGCATGTCACATATGTATGTTTAGCGAATAATCAGCCATTATAAATTGTGCCAAGAACACACAGAACACAATAAGTACAAAGTTGGAGGGTGTGGCCAGCAGCGGGGATGTGAGGGGTGCTTTACTGAAGCTCCAGCGTCGTCACTCTGATATATAGGAATCCTGAAGGCACAGCAGGGTAGAATAAGAACAATGTCAGGTCACCCCATTCAGCTCACTCTGTTGTTATCCCCAGGAGTGCACGAGTCATGTACTCCTGCAAAGTTTCATGGACTTTCTCAAGCTGATCAGCACATCCAAGATGAAGATAAAAACATAACTTTCATTCCATCAGATTCAATTTTTGATAGAATGTTTTCAACTACTGGGTCTTTATCAAATCAGCAAATGGGTCTTTAACAATGACCCAGTGGTCATTCCATCTCTTTAAAATTGTGTTATATAACATGGGAACACTTGATTGTTTATTTGCTTTGGTGGTGATTTTAATAAGATGGAATAAAAGTTCAGTCTTTCTTTAATTGGATAATTTGAGGAGGACATTTAAAAACAAAATGTTTTTCACATCCAACATAAGCAATGTAATTTATCTGGTAGGCAAATTTGAAGTGTTACTCTTATGTAATAGTAAACATTTATTTTATAATCCATATATAATGTGTTCTTTCTCAGACTTTATATAAATCATTCCAACAAAAAAAGTATCTGTATATGTTGAGGCTATAGTTTTTGTTTATCCCCAGGAGGCAAATGGGTTGACTTACTAAATAGATGGTGCACTTTTGAAAGTGCAGATGCACTTTTCAAGTGCAGTTGCCCCAGAGCTTAGTAAATAAGGCAAATCTTCACTTTACAAAGAACAAGTAAAATTAAAAAAAACAGCATATTGCTTGCACATGATTGGATGATGGAAGCCAGCAGAGCTCTCCCTCATTTACTAAGTTCTGAAGCAGCTGTTCTTGCAGAGTGCAACAGCACTTTCTAAAGTGCACAGTTAATTTGACTTTAGTAAATCAATCCCTAAAGTACCAGCACTGATGTTCGCCTACGTCCAATGCTAGTATCTACACCGCATAACAATTACATGAGTTCAATTAAAAAGGTACATATTTATCCATAGATGATTTACACATTTTTTTTGGTATTTTCTTTTTAAATTCTAAATGCATGTGGAACTATGAGCCTGTAAGCGAAATGCTAAATGTTCCCTCATCTACGCCTATGGCATTATACCTTTGCTGCGCTAATCTGCAAGTTGTTTCTCTGTCATTGTTGATAATGATAGAAGACCCACAGCATTTTGACCAGTGATGAAGCAGCTTCCAATAAGTAAAGTAGCATTTGCACCTCAGTGATTTTTTTCCACTGGTGAGGTGTCTTTAACCCCCCTGGCGGTATTCCCGAATCTGGCTCGGGGTGGAACTTCAGTACCATAAACGGTAACCCCGAGCCTTGGGATCGCATTGCAGGATACAGTGAGAGTTACTTACCTTGTCCCCTGGATCCTGCGATGTCTCCCCGCTGTGTGTGTGCGAAAACCTCCGCTCGATTCACACAGTGCCCGAGTGCCGCTGAGCTCCGTTCCCTGCAACGTTGCAACGCTCGGGAGCGGAGATCGGCGCCAAATTCAAAAAAGTAAAAGCACACAAAACACATAAAGTACTGTAATCTTACAGTAATTAAAAACAAATTAAAATATGACACATCCCCTTTGTCCCTAGTGGTCTGTCAAGTACCCTCATGCACTTTTATATTATAAATAAAAAAAATTCTGCCTGGAATTTGGAGATTGTCCATAGCAACCAAAAAGTGTCCCTTTATGTCAAAAGTGGTTTTAGACCAGCTAGAAAACAGCGAAAATAAATTAGAATCACTTGCAGAATTGAGCGATAGCGATTTGTGGGGAAATTCGTCATCAAACACTAAATCTAATGACAGCGACAATTCTGCAACTGAGCAAATTTCAGTGTTTTTGATTTGATTACATTATTGAATAATTTTTATAGTTATTTATTATATTATAATTTATGATTTTGTGTTTCAAACGTTATCATACCCGGGATGTCTACTAGACTCTGGTTTGGACAGATATAAATGAGTTATTTCGTAAGAATTGCAGACCTACAATATAAAATGCCAAATTTCCATGCAAAATAATTGTACCGCTTTTGGTACAAAATTCCTGACATAATCATACCACCAGGGAGGTTAACAGTAAAAATGTCAGTGTGACGTAGCGCTAAAAGTGCATAACCATGTGAACAAATGGTTAACATGGCAGCAACAGTCAGAGTTAATGTATCGTTTGACCCCTGACTGTCTAGCTAAGGAATCAGACACAGAAAAATAATAATTTAAGACTAAAGATTCAGTATCTTGCATAATCGCATGGGAGACTGGCTCATTTTAATGTCCGGATTTAGGCAACATTAGAAGCCCCTCCTATATACACGAGCAATATGCAGAGGTTGTCATTGCAAGTTCACAATTACATTATCATGGTTCAACATGTGCTCACACCACATCTTCAATGACCCTCTCACAGTGCTCAGACCCATGGGAGAAAAAAACACATTTATGGATGACCTCTAGGTAAGAATCATATAAATAAAATAAAAAAAAGAGTCCTATTTGTAGCATGCTTTTACATGGACAAAGATATTTTTTTTCAAAATTTGCAAATGAACATGAAAAACTGTGTGATGTCTTATATCCTTTTATATTTTCAGCTCAAGACAGCAATAGATGTTTCCTTTTAGAAACTTCTTTTTAATGTGTGACATGGTAAAGAAAGACTCTTAAAAAAAAACTCTGAACCTATCTGATACCCAATGCAAATTATTTGCACAAGCAGGGGGCTTTCAATCTCCTTGAACTTTGATTCAGCATACAAAGCATATATGCTTAATTAAGACAAGATGAAATGTCTGTGCATTGATATTTTGCAGCCTTTACAACCGATTCTTTTATACCTTACTAGGAATACTGATGTCTAAGGTAGCATCTGTGATTGACCTTTTTTGGCGTTACATCTTTTAAGACCTACCCTTCTTATTTTCTACAAAAGAGTCAACAGGGAGCCTTTTACTTGAGCAATTTAGGGAGTTTAATAAGAACTTCATTACATCAATTACTTGGTGAACACATCACAATTTATTTGCAATTAGTATCAAAATGTCTTATATTTTAGCTAATATAATAGAGCAGATGTAGACACAGAAGGAACACTCTGTGTTCGTGAAACCCAACTCTTTGGACATATTAAATCTTAGAAATGAATACCACAAATGCTAGTGATAAAGGGTAGCCAGCACTGTGGTAGGCTGCAGGTGCATGGATGGACTGTTTATTTCATTAGACTTAAAATACGTTTTTTTGTTAATTAACTCTAATGAAAATCTTAAGTTCTTACACTTTCAAAAATCAAGAAATTTTTCCAACTGTTGAGGTTAATATATAATTATTATTCTATTATTTTCTTTCCAATTGGCAATAGGATAAATCACTACTGCATGTTTAAGGCCATAAAACAAATTATATTTATGGTATGGTCGAAGCCCTTCAACCAAGACAGGTATGAACCACATAAACACGCCATGAGACTTACAACATAACATAGACCTGAGGTGTGCCCTGGTCGGCTGGCCGGTATGCCAAAAAAGGGGACATACCCAAGATAAGTAATGGATAATTGAAGAGAGAAGTGTGCTGAGAAGTGCCCTGAAAAGAGGAATGGGAGGGATGTCTTTAGCCAATCAGAGCTAAGGGGGCTAAGTCCATGCCCCACACAATATAAGGCTGCTTACACGGCGGCTGTATATAGTGTTATCATTGAGAAAACGTTAGCTAGAGGCAGGTTAGTTAGTGGCGTGCAGGCAGTATAGTATACATATATATATATATATATATATATATATATATATATATATATACAGTGTAGTGTAGACTATATATACAGTGCAGGCAGTGTATTAATACATATATACCGTGTAGTATATATATACATATATATATATATATATAGACTATATATACAGTGCAGGCAGTGTAGAATATATATATATATATATGTATATATATATATATATATATATATATATATATATACAGTGCAGGCAGTCTAGTATAATATATATATAGACAGTGCAGGCAGTGTAGAATATATATATACAGTGCAAAAAAACAGCGCAGCCCCCCCCCCAAATCCATAACTGACCCTTAGGGTCTGGCTTAAATTTTGCCAAAATCTTTAAAAGAATTGGAGTGGGGTCCCCGCCAAAATCCATACCAGACCCTTATCCGAGCAAGCAGCCTGGCAAGCCAGGATAGGGGGGGACCAGCAAGCGCCCCCCCTCCTGAACCATACCAGGCCGCTTGCCCTCAACATGGGGAGGGTACTTTGGGGTCCCTCATCCCCACAACCCTTGCCAGGTGGTTGCGGGTGTCTGCGGGTGGGGGGCTTATTAGAATCTGTAAGCCCCCTTTAACAAGGTGGCCCCCAGATCCCAGCACCCCTATGTGAATGGGTACGGGGTACATTGTAGCCCTACCCATTCACCAAAAAAAGTATCAAAAAGTAAAAAACACAAAAGACAGTTTTTGACAATTCCTTTATGAAAAAAGAAAGAAAGTGTCCTGCGATGTCCATCCTTCTTCAATCACGGCACCGACAGACCTGACAAATAGAAATAGGCCATTGCCTATATAAGAGATGTCCCTGCGAAAAGACATCGGTGGGATGCCTCCCATCGAAGCGGAACAGAGTGTAATGCAAAGAAACGTGTGACACTGACTAACGCCCAACGCACAGCCCAAATCTTGTATGTGAAGTGAACTTTTAGTGAAAGGGTGCTGCAAGGCGATGTGGAACCCGTGTACTACACACCTGACTGGCATCCTAGTTGTGAAGTCCTAGTTGAAGTCAAGATAGAAGTCCAAGGGCGACATAAGTCCAGTTTTCTTTTATTTATTTTTTACCTGTCGTTGTCCCGCAGATGTGACTAGACTCGAATCAGGATCTAGAATGTATGAAATGAATCCGATATGAATTGTTGTGCCGCCAACGCAACTAGATTTGATTCGGACTGAGAGGTATGAAATGGCCCAGATACAATTTGTTGTGCCACCGACGCTACTAGATTTGAATCGGTGGTAGCGTGTATGAAATGGATCTAATATTAATCGAGCTGCTGACACAACTAGCTTCAAATCGGACTGAGAGTGTATGAAATGGACCAGATACGAACGGTTGTACCGCTGACGTGACTCAATTTTATCGGGCTGTAGCGTATATGAAATGGATCCGATATGCATCGTTGTGCCGCCGACGTGACTAGATTAGAATCGGACTGAGAGTGTATGAAATCAACCCAATACGAATCGATGTGCCGCCGACACGACTAGATTTGAATCGGCTGTAGCGTGTATGAAATTAATCTGACACAAATCGTTTTGCCGATGATGCGACTAGGTTCAAATCGGACTGAGAGTGTATGAAATGGAACTCAGAGATTGTTTTTTACGAACTAAGAAATCAATTTTGTGGTTTGTATGATGGCACTTGGAGACCTACGAATGATTCATAAGTTCCGCTACGGGAGCCGTAAATATGAAATGGGGAACATAACGGATCGAAACAACTATACTTGATACAAAGAAATGGTTACGAATCCTACCTGTAACAGTGAGCAAGACTCGATCGACGAAAAACCACAAACCTAGAAGCCACAACACACTGGAATTTGGACACTCAACTCACGAACACGAAAGTGAGTTGGGAAAAGTCGCCCTAGTGCGAATCGCGCATCGGAACTGACAAGGACCACAGGTGAGCTGTCTGCTTAAATGCCCCCCGGTCTCCTCCAATAAATTCAGGCCACCATACTGGCCTTCTTTTTATATATATATATATATATATATATATATATACATATGCTGTGTCTATGCCAGTCACCACAATAGGGTAATCATGACTGAAGGAGTAACATAGAATCTAATACAGAGCAATATCAGTGCAGTGAAGCAATACAGCCCTGCTCAGCTATGCTAAATAGGAAGTGTGACTTAAGCCCCATACACACGCGCGGATTATCCGAGGACCAGGTCCGTCAGACCATGTCTGTCATACTTTGTCTGATGTTGGTTTTGCGTACACACGGTCGGACAAAGTTGTCGGAAAATCCGATCATTCTGAACGTGGTGACGTTTGTTGCCTACGACGGGACTACGTAGAGGCTAGTAGCCAATAGCTTTGGTCTTGTAATGTGATCTGAGCATGCGTAGCACTTTGTCCGGTCGGAATTCGCTAC
The DNA here is from genome assembly GCA_028564925.1 of Lithobates sylvaticus. Classification (NCBI taxonomy): domain Eukaryota; kingdom Metazoa; phylum Chordata; class Amphibia; order Anura; family Ranidae; genus Lithobates; species Lithobates sylvaticus. The sequence continues at coordinate 32,324,037 of CM053033.1, read as the reverse complement.
ACACGATCGGATTTGGTGTGATCGGACTTTGTTGTCAAAAAATCTATCCAGCAGGAGATAGGACTTTGTCCGTCAGACAATCTGATGGAAACTGTCCGATGGTGCCTACACACGGTCTGATTCTCCGACAACATTGTCCGATAGGACAGAATCCATCGGAAAATCCTACCGTGTGTATGGGGCTTTACACAGGTGCATTTTGAATTCTTCCGTGTATGTAACTGTTAAAACAATGTTTGTTGGCTAAGCGCTACCTGACCAATTGAGCTGTTAAAACAAAATTAATATTTACTTTTTCCCAGACAATTTCACTTAGAGGTGTACTCACTTTTGTTGCCAGCGGTTTAGACATTGATGGCTGTGTGTTGAGTTATTTTGAGGGGACAGCAAATTTACACTGTTATACAAGCTGTACACGCACTACTTTACATTGTAGCAAGTGTCATTTCTTCAGTGTTGTCACATGAAAAGATATAATAAAATATTTACAAAAAATGTGAGGGGTGTACTCACTTTTGTGAGATACTTTATATACACATATATATAAAGTATTTCACAAAAGTGAGTACACCCCTCACATTTTTGTAAATATTTTATTATATCTTTTCATGTGACAACACTGAAGAAATTACACTTTGCTACAATGTAAAGTAGTGAGTTTACAGCTTGTATAACAGTATAAATGTGCTATATATATTTTGTGAGATACTGTATATATATATATACATATACACAATATATATACACTGACCAGCCACTTTGTTAGGTACACCTGTTCAATTACTTGGTAATGCAAATTGCTAATCAGCCAATCACATGGCAGCAACTCGATGCATTTAGGCATCTCGATGTGGTGAAGACGACTTGCTGAAGTTCAAACCGAGCATATATATTTAAATATGCGCATATATACAGTATATACATGTATACACAGTATATATATATATATATATATATATATATATATATATATATATTCCCATAGAGTTTAGAAAATCTGATTCCCATGCAAGGGTTTCCACTATAAACACAAACATGTTCTGTTTTCTCCTACATTTTCACAGTGGCAGGGCCTTACGTTATAGATAGATAGATTTATTTTGCATTTCTACTATCCCTTACAGCAGTGGTCAACATTAAGGATGGGCCCGGTGTTCGATTCGAACCCATGTTCGAATCGAGCACCGGGCGTTCGCTCGCTCGGCGAGCCCAGAACTATTGGGGCCGCTCGCATCAAATTCGTGTGATGCGAGCGGCCCCGCAATGCATTGCGGCCCGCACAGTGCAATGCTGGCTGATGATTGGCCAAGCATGCACTGTGACCCCGCATGCTTGGCCAATCACAGCGCCGGCAGCGAGGAGAGCCATAATTGGCTACAGGCAGGATGCCTGTAGCCAATTATAGCTCAGGGGCTTTAGTACACGCCCCACGGTATAAGAGGCCGCTGCGGCGGCGGCCTCGCATATTCTGTTTCAGTCAGTGTCAGCGTGTCAGCGTGTCAGTGTGCTGCTGACAATATGTGCTCTATTTCTGGGGATATGTGTGTGCGTGCTGTTAGAACAGCATTGCAGTATCACATTTGGGGGGTGTCTATAGGTGGCCTGTGAAGGGGGCAGGTTTCCTGTGCTTAGAACTTTCCCTGCAAAAAAGTGTCATTTTTTGATGAGGACAAGGGCCTCTTCCCCACAACCGTGCCCGGTGGTTGTGGGGGTCTGCGGGCGGGGGGCTTATCGGAATCTGGAAGCCCCCTTTAACAAGGGGACCCCCAGATCCCGCCCCCCCCCCCTGTGTGAAATGGTAAGGGGGTACAAAAGTACCCCTACCATTTCAACAAAAAAGTGGCAAAAATGGTAAAAATGACAGGAGACAGTCTTTGACAATTCCTTTATTAAAATCTTCTTTCTTCTTTCTTCTTTCTTCATCCTTCGGTTTCTTCATCTTCTCCTTCCGTCATCTTCTTCCATCTTCTTCTTCCATTTTCTTCTTCCTCCGATCCGCTTCTTCTTGCGCTGGTCTTCTCGTCCTTCTCGTCCGGCATCTTCTTCCGTCGGCGTCGGTGTCGGTGTCTCTGTCTCTTCTTGGGCGCAATGGGAGGCTCCCGCTGTGTGAGGCTCCGCTCCGTCTGACAGGTCTTTTATAATGGAGGGCACCTGGTGACCCCGCCCCCTCTGACGCACGGGGACGTCATGGGGAATTCCCTATGGCTTTCCCCATGACGTCAGGTGCCCTCCGTTATAAAAGACCTGTCAGACGGACCGGAGCCTCAAGGGTCTGGTATGGATTTTGAGGGGGACCCTACGCCATTTTTTTTTTTTTTTGGCTGGGGTTCCCCTTAATATCCATCCCAGACCTGAAGAGCCTGGTTATTGAATTTGGGGGGGACCCCTACGCTTTATTTTTTTCATTTTTTTTATTTTTTATCAATGACTTTTTTTTTATGAATGAGTTTCAATGAATGACTGTTCTCTGTATTACGGGAGCCGTCAATACACATTAGCCGCGAGTGATTTTAAATAGCTTTTTTACTTTCAAAAATGACACTTTGCGCAGAGACAGTTCTAAACACGGGAAACATGCGCCCCTTCACAGGCATACTATAGACACCCCCCAGGTACGAAATTTAAAGGAATATTACACTTTTATTGTTTCAATTTAAGCATTATTAAAATCACTGCTCCTGAAAAAACGGCCGTTTTTTAAAAAAAAAAATTTGCATTGATACATGTCCCCTGGGGCAGGACCCAGGTCCCCAAACACTTTTTATGACATTAACATGCATATTAGCCTTTAAAATTAGCACTTTTAATTTCGAACGTTCGCATCCATTATAACTAATAGGGTTCTAAAGCTCGCACGGACTTTAGGTCCGTTCGCGGGTTCTGGTGCGAGCCGAACGGGGGGGTGTTCGGCTCATCCCTAGTCAACATCCCTGTCCTCAGGACCCACTAACAGGCCAGGTTTTATGTATTTCCTTGGGGAGATGCAGACTAGAATACTGCAATCACTGAGTAGAAAATGATATCATCTTGCAAACCTGGCCTGTTTAGTGGGCCCTGAGGACAGGGTTGATGGCTACTGCCTTACAGAATACTGAGGCAATATAAATTAATATTGGAAGTGCACATTTCTAAAGGTGCCTTTGTTGTAATTTTTATCAAAGGAAATACAGGTGAAGTTTCTCTTTAATAGATGGTATCCTTCCATATGCAGAGATTTCATGTATCTGTATTTCTTAATAATAACTAATATTGAACATTATTGACACCCTCTTTTGCCCCGTACACACGGTCGGATTTTCCTATCGGACAATGTTGTCGGAAATTCCGACCGTGTGTGGGCTCCATCGGACTTTTTCCGGCGGAATTTCCGACAGAAAAAGTTTGAGATCCTGCTCTCAAATTTTCCGACAACAAAGTCCTATTGGAATTTTTCCGATCGTGTGTAGCGAATTCCGACGGACAAAGTGCCACGCATGCTCAGATCAAATTACGAGACCAAAGCTATTGGCTACTAGCCTCTACGTAGTCCTGTCGTACGCAACGAATGTCACCACGTTCAGGATGATCGGATTTTCCGACAACTTTGTCCGACCGTGTGTATGCAACACCAGTGTCGGACAAAATCCGTCGGAAAAAATCCGACGGATTTTGTGGTCGGAATTTCCGACCGTGTGTATGGGGCATTAGAGTATACTCCCTTATGGTGGCAAAAAGCTAAGGACCGAGGGGGCAAGTTGGCCTCAACACTGTTATTGTGTGATAATTAGTAAGCATGTCATTATGTGTATCTAGAATGGGTTTCTGAGTTGGACCCCAGGACCAGTGGAGTAAAGTTGGGGGAACTTATGCCAGGGAAAGAGAGAATAGAGAGGAGAATTGGGCAAGAAGACATAGACAAAAGACTTGAGGTGTAAATGGAGTTGGTAAAAGAATAACAAGAGATACATAAAAAAATAAAAAAAAGAAGAGGAAGGTAGGAGGGAGAGGAATAGCAAAACAGTCAAAAGTGTAGCTTGGAAGCTCCAGGAAAAGACAATTATAGCTAAATTAAAGGGCATTGCCATTATATATGTAAGAATCTCCAATAACGGTTCAAAAGAAGTTAGGAGGCATCTTTAATTGGATTGCCTGCAGAACATAGTACAGCAGACATCCTGAAGAGGTAGGATCTATTTCAAATCTTAACCTCCCTGGCGGTATGATTCTGGCTGGAATTTAGTGCTGAAAGCGGTACAATTATTTTGCATGGAAATTTGGCGTTTTTATATTTGTAGGCATGCAATTCTTATGAATAACTCACTTAAATCTGTCCGAACCAGAGTCTAGTAGACATCCCGGGTATGATAAAGTTTGAAACACAAAATAATAAATTATAATATAATAAAAATATATATAAAAATGATTCAATAATGTAATCAAATCAAAAACACTGAAATTTGCTCAGTTGCAGAATAGTCGCTGTCATTAAATTTATTGTTTGATGATAAATTGTGATTTTATTTTTTTATCGGTGTTTTCTAGCTGTCTAAAACCACTTTTGACATAAAGGGACACTTTTTGGTTGCTATGGACAATCTCCAGTTTCCAGGCAGAAAAAAATCTTTTTATTATATAAAATGACATGCAGGGCACTGGGCAGACCACTAGGGACAAAGGGGGTGTGTATTTTTTGTATACAGTACTGTAATCTGTAAGATTACAGTATTGTATATGTGTTGTGTTTTTAAACTTTTTTGAATTTGGCGCCGATCTCCGCTCCCGTGCGTCGTAACGTCACAGGGAACGGAGATCGGCGGCACCCGGCACTGTGTGAATCGAGCGAGCGGACGGCTCGCTCACACAGCGGGGAGACATCGCAGGATCCAGGGGAAAAGGTAAGTAACTTCCCCCCTGCATCCCGCAACGCAAGCCCGAGTCTGGCTCGGGGTTACCGCTCCCAGCACAAAAAGCTGGCCCCGAGCCAGACTCGGGGTTACCGCCAAGGAGGTTAAGGGTTTGAAAGTCTTTGAAAAGGTGTAAGTAGTTACATGAGTCTGAAACTATGGCCAGCAGGTGTATCCCTAAGTAAAGAACTGCATCAAGTCTCAAGGTAAATGCAAAGGAGCGTTTACAGAAATTCACTATTGTGTCCTGAAGGGAATTGTTCAGGGCGTGTGATTTGGTGTAGTTAATTTTCAAGTTGGAAAGACATTCAAAGATTTCAAGTTCCTTCAATAAGTTTGGGAGAGTAGTGTGAGGATCAGTGAGCAAAAGCAGCAGTCTGCAAAAGCAGGAACTTTGTACTTCTTTCCTTTCATTGTGATGCCTTTCACAAAAGGGAAACATTGTGTATGTCTACCTGCTTTACTTTAATTTCCCCTAGTATGCATGTCCCTTTATTAGTCATTTGGTTAAGATTTTATGCTTTTATTTGTAATGAGTTATGATTTATATAGCAATGTATTCACCTGAATAACAAATATGTGCAGTAAAAGTAAATACAATAAATTTGTAATGACAAGTGCATAAAAATGCAAGTTGTATAGTGTATAACATCTAGCAAAAACGGGATAAGGGGGCAGTTTTAGTGGATAATAGTGGTGGGCCAATAGTTTGCCCGAGCATGAGTTTGGGCGGCAAACTCCCAGGTTGGCAGGCTGTTCGTCAGGTGTTCGCCCCGCCAAACACCCTGCGCTGCACAGTGCATTCTATGCCCTGATTGGGCAAAGCTTTGCGCAATCAGGGTGCAGTGTAAGCTGGTTGTTAAGGAGCAGGTCATCAGCTGTCAATGTGTTTACCCACTGCCAAGGCCGAGCTTTTTTTTTCCGGGTTGGCAGTGCAACCGGCGGCATGATTAATGGTGGATTTACATCCCTGGAAACAGTTTTTAAATTTTTTAATAAAGGAATTATCAAAAACTTGTCTCCTGTTTTTATTTCTTTTGTACACTTTTTTGGTGAATGGGTAGGTCCATTCACATGGGGGGGTGGGATCTGGGGGATTATAGATTCTAATAAGCCCCCCACCCGCAGACCCCGACAACTACAGCGCAGGGTTGTCGGGAAGAAACCTTTGTCCCCATCAACATTGGGACAAGGTGCAGAGCCCCCCCTGCCCCAAAGCACTCCCCCCCATGTTGAGGGCATGTGTCCTGGTATGGTTCAGGAGGGGGGGCACTTACTCGTCCCCCTCTTTCATGACCCTCATTTTTCTCAAGCCCTATACTTATTTGTTAGTCTATTCAGTCGCTATTTATATTAATGCGCTGCGCTATTAGATTTTGCAATACTATAGAGTGTTAAGTATCAGGACACGGTGTACAGCAGCTGTTTTACTGTATATTATTTCTTCCATTAACGCAGGTTCAGCTTTCCTTTTTATGTAGCAGAATACATTTTGGCCAAAGTTTGTGAAGAATTTTTTGTTTTTTATTATTATTATTGGATATGTTTTAAAGCAGAAAGTAAAAAATATTGTTTTTTTGTTAGTCTATATTAAAAAAATAAAATAAACAAATAGCACCAAAAGAAAGCTCAATTTGTGTGAAAAAAAATGATATAAATGTTGGTTGAGTGCAGCGTTGCATGACCCCGCAATTACCAGTTAAAGTAGCGCCGTGTTAAATAGCAAAAAATGGCCTAGTTATGAAGGGGGTAAAATCTTCCAGAACTGAAGTGGTTAAAATCCATAACAGATAGATTCTCCCTTATCAAGGATAAGGCTCTGGTATAGATGAAGGGAATTCCAGAAACTTCAGAACAAAGTGGTTGGTCTTTTGCCAGCAATTTACCTTCTTCGGGCATAAATGTAAAATAAGGACCTGAACCCGGTTTTGCAACCTTGGCATGTGTTTGTAAAACTGTACATCTCATCATAACTACTTAGTGTATCCAGGTGAATTATACCTTGTTTTTTTCAGGATAGATTTAGCCTTCATTTGGTGATAAGTTGTAATGGTTATCTCCTGATTTTTTATTATCAAATAAAAATGTACCCAAAATATTAATGTTTAGTAAATTTCTTGCCATTAACATAACCCACTACTCCTTACGTTCATGGTAATACCATATTACAAATATTCGGATGTCTGCCTTTACACACATATGCACTTTAATGGCATCCCAGTCTTAGTCCGTAGGGTTCAATATTGAGTTGGCCCACCCTTTGCAGCTATAACAGCTTCAACTCTTCTAGGAAGGCTGTCCACAAGGTTTAGGAGTGTGTCTATGGGAATATTAAAAAGGGGTATTCCTGCGTCAACTCAAATGGCTATAGAACACGTACTGCTGCACACACTGAGGAAAATGTCTGAACCCGAAAAAGAATAAAAGATAAAAGAATAGTGGTGCGCTGTACATAAAATATACAATACTAAAACGTCCTGGTAAGTAGAATTGAAGTAAAATGTGATATACAAAGCAGGTGCTGGTGGTTACCAGAACGGCAGTGTGGGAGAAATGCCAAAAACCCAAATGTGGACTGGTGATGATTAATTGATAAAATCAAAATAGGTACATGAAACAGGGTGCATATATTCCAAGTGTAAATTAATAATAAAAAAATAAAAACAAATACATGTACATAAAAGGTATGCAAAGGCATATATATATCAAAGTGTCCATAAAATGCTTCCTTCTGCAAAGTGCAATATATAATGGCTCTGTAAACCCAATGGTAAAGTGCTGGTGCTAGTAAACAAAATTTTGCAAGGTGCTGATAGTGGTAGGTGACTTGTGAGATCCTCCGTGTTGGTTAAATATATGGGTGTCCCCTTACCTTACTGCTGTAAGGTAACAGCATGTAAATATGTATCTTTGGGGTCCTTGGTGACCATCCTAGCGTGGTCGCCCAGGCTCTTCTTGGTATAGGTGTCCTGCCTACAGTCAGCGTAAGCGTCCCCTTTAAAAGTGACCTTAAGGTATGCGGGATTGATGGGTCTCGCCAGTGAACCATAGGTGGAGATTAAGAACAGGAGGGATGCCCCATAGTGTAGTATATTTAAAGCGTGTTTATTCAATAAAATGAAAATAGACAGGTACTCACATAACATGAAATAGAGTAAGACAATGTAAAAACGAGCAGCAAGCTCGATAGGCGTCACTTCCGGTATCTCAGTCCCGACGCGCGTTCGTCACGATCACGTGACTTCATCGGGGCTCTGGTATAGATGAAGGGAATTCCAGAAACTTTGTCTGTCGTCAGAACAAAGTGGTTGGGAAAAGTCTTTTGCCAGCAATTTACCTTCTTCGTGCATAAATGTAAAATAATGACCTGAACTCGGTTTTGCAACCTTGGCATGTGTTTGTAATGTGTCTCATCATAACTACTTAGTTTATCCAGGTGAATTATACCTTGTTTTTTCAGGATAGATTTAGCCTTCATTTGGTGATAAGTTTTAATGGTTATCTCCTGATTTTTTATTATAAAAGGAAAATGTACCCAAAATATTAACGTTTAGTACATTTCTTGCCATTACCATAACCCACCACTGAAATAAATTCTCCTACTCCTGCCGTTCATGGTAATACCATATTACAAATATTCGGATGCCTGCCATTACACACACACACATGCACTTTAATGGTATTCCAGTCTTAGTCCGTAGGGTTCAGTATCGAGTTGGCCCACTCTTTGCAGCTATAACAGCTTCAACTCTTCTAGGAAGGCTGTCCACAAGGTTTAGGAGTGTGTCTATGGGAATGTTTGACCATTCTTCCAGAAGCGCATTTTTGAGGTCAGGCACTGTTGGATGAGAAGGCCTGGCTCGCAGTCTTCCTTCTAATTCATCCCAAAGGTGTTCTAACGGGTTGAGGTCAGGACTCTGTGCAGGCCAGTCAAGTTCCTCCACCCAAAACTCGCTCATCCATGTCTTTATGGACCTTTGTGAACCATCATTTGGTGGAGGGGTTGTTTTTCAGGGGTTGAGCTTGGCCCCTTAGTTCCAGTGAAGGGAACTTTTAATTTGGACAATTTCATGCTCCTAACTTTGTGGGAACAGTTTGGGGATGGCCCCTTCCTATTCCAACATGAATGCGCACCAGTGCACAATCAAGGTCCATAAACACATGGATGAGTGAGTTTGGGGTGGAGGAACTTGACTGGCCTGACTTTAACCCGATAGAACACTTTTGGGGTGAATTATAGCGGAGACTACGAGCCAGGCCTTCTCTACCAACATCAGTGCCTGACTTCACAAATATGCTTCTGGAAGAATGGTCAAACATTCTCATACACACACTCCTAAACCTTGTGGACAGCCTTCCCAGAAGAGTTGAAGCTGTTATAGCTGCAAAGTGTGGGCCAACTCAATATTGAACCCTACAGACGAAGACTGGGATGTCATTAAATTGCATGTGCGTGTAAAGGCAGGTGTCCCAATACTTTTAGTAATATAGTATATGTGTATATTATTTGTTGTTTGTACCTAGTAGGGCCAAGAAATGCATTTTGCTTCTTTTTTATCCTACATAACACACTAATGCCCCGTACACACGGTTGGACATTTCAACCACAAAATCCATCTGATTTTTTCCGACGGATTTTGGTCCAAACTTGTCTTGCATGCACACGGTCAGACAAAGTTGTCGGAAAATCCGATCCTTTTGAACGAGGTGACGTACAAAACATATGACGGGACTACATAGAGGCCAGTAGCCAATAGTTTGCGTCTCCAAATTTTTTCTGAGCATGCGTGGCACTTAGTGCGTCGGAATTCCCTACACACGATCGGAAAAAGTCTGATCGGATTTTGTTGTCGGAAAATTTTAGATCCTGCTCTCAGACCTTTTCCATCGGAAATTCCGACGGAAAAAGTCCGATAGAGCCCACACGCGATCGGATTTTCCGACAACATTATCCGATCGGACCTTTTCCGCTGGAATGTCCGACCTTGTATATGGGGCATTACACTAACACTGACACAAAAAAAAAAAAATTCATCCCACCTAAACACACTGACCCTGACCTTTAACCCTTCCCCTCTGACACTGCCTATGGCCCTTGACTTTGCACGTAAACTTTGACCCCATTCATGACCTTTTATGCTGACACTATTCCTGTCACTACCCTAAATCAAGCTCTGATCTAGCCATTTCATCTTTTTTTATTTGATGTATCCCCCCCCCCCCCCACGCACATACACACATTTGTAATCCTTTTTTTCATTCAGAGGAGAAACACAGTACAGGGACGGGTTTTATTGAGTGATCACTGTGATAGCCACTCCTGATAGTCAATCATGTGATGGTCGGTCCTCCCAGCCCCCGACCATTAACAAGAGAGCAGAAGCTGTCTGTGACAGAACAGGTTCCATGCTGGCAGATGGTTTAGAGCGCACTTCCAGCGCAAATGTTAAGTGCATATACGCGGTGCTTAGGCAGAAAACCAACTTTCACAAAGCTGCATAAATGTGTAAGCTCAATGCAAAATTGTATTTTTTTATTGGTTGTAAATGGTTTAGGGCATCACCCCAGCATGGTGTTTAAATGAATTGTGCGTTTTTACTGGTTCACTTTAAGCATTATTAAAAGATCTGCTTCTTGCTAAACAGAATTTAAAAAAAATTTTTGCATTGGTACATGTCCTCTAGGGTACTGTCCAGTTCCCTGTGCCCTTTGTTTAATAACCTATTAGCTTTGAAAATGGTAAAAATTTACTTTAAAGACTCGGCTTCTATTTGACTTTAATTACCATTCAAACAGTTTAGCAAACCTCCTGCGAGTAGAACTCAAATATATTTGGCTCATCAGTAGTCTTGAACGAAGGAGTTGATTTACTAAAGGCAAACTTTGCAGTTGCACTTTTCAAGTGAAGTTGCCCCAGAGCTTAGTAAATGAGGTAAAGCTTCACTTTGCAAAAAATACCTACCGTATATACTCGAGTATAAGCCGACCCGAATATAAGCCAAGGCACCTAATTTTACCACAAAAAACTGGGAAAACGTATTGACTCGAGTATAAGCCTAGGGTGAGAAATGCGCAGCTACTGTAAGTGGAAAAGAGGGTCAACAATGCCAATTTGCAGCCTTACTGTGCCCATTTGCAGCCATAGGTCCCCTGAACTTCAAACTTGGTAGTTAAGGGTTCATAGATGCCCCCTATCTGCAGCCAAAATGTGGGGTCTCTGGACCCAAAGGGTCCCGAAATGACATTGCTGCAGATGGACACAGTTGACCGAATTTGGGGCCCTGTATCTCGGGCCACTTGGTGCTAGGAACCCCAAATTTGGATATGTTGTAATGTTGGTTCCACTTGGTTTGCACATCGAGATATGAGGCCCCAAAGTCGGGTCGGAAAATGTCAAGCACTTTTCTGCAGCAAAAAATGACATTTTCCAACCCGACTTTGCGGCCCCATATCTCGGGACCACTTGGTGCTAGGAACCCCAAATTTGGTGTGCGAACCCAATGGAACCAACACACAAAGTATACATATATGGGATCCCTAGCACCAAGGTGCTCCGGGATACGGGGCCGCAAATTCGGGTCGGAAAATTTCATTTTTTTGCTGCAGAAAAGTGCTTGAATCGAGTATAAGCCGAGGGGGGCACTTTCAGTACAAAAAAATGTGCTGAAAAACTCGGCTTATACTTGAGTATATACGGTAATCACGTGCAAGGATAATAACAAGAAAAAGCATTTTTGCTTGCACATGATTGCATGATGGAAGTCAGCAGAGCTCTGAAGCAACCGCTCTTGCAGAGTGCAACTGCACTTTGCAAAGTGCACAGTCTATTTGCCTTTTGTAAATCAACCCCTGAGTTTTTTGTTAGTTGTCTCCTGGGCACTCTAACAATGAGATTTCTGCACCGGATTTCCAAGCTATGCCCCAGCTTTGAAAGGTATGGATTGTTCCTTTCCACTGGTATATCTATAATGTGTGCAGTGCTTGTGGTACATATGGGCTCACAGGGGGGATGGGGCTGACTGTGCACTCGCTGCACACATTGTGACTGGAGTCCGCACTGGAAACCACCACTTACAGGATGTCCTTTTGAAATATACACTGCTGGGGAGGGTTATTTTTATAGCCAACCACTGAACACCAATACTGTTGGGGTGGGATGTATTGCTCCAGCCAGCTACTGACCGCAAGTCAAGGACCACCTATTTCAGGGGTGAGGGGTAGCTTTGGTACTGACTACCAATACCACCAATCCTTCTGACCAAAGTATTTAACTGATTGATAAGTAGTCACTATTTTATGATGATTTTATGATATGATGAGGTAGTCTGAAAAGCAGACGTAATGTAAGAGGGTCGTACTGTGCTGAGTGTTGTACATGTGTGTTAGACTTTTCATATAATCGTGCTCCTTTAAAACCCTCCTACTGTTAAGCCCCTTTCACACTGGGGCAGGAGCGGCGTCGGCGGTAAAGCAGCGCTATATTTATTGCTGCTTTACCGTCGTTTTAGCCACAGGATTCGGCCGCTAGCGGTGCGGTTTTAACCCCCGCTAGCGACTGAAAAAGGGTTAAAATCCCCCGCAAAGAGCCGCCGCAGTGGCGCTTTGCGGCGGTATTGCCGCGGTATTGCCGCGGTGTCCCATTGATGTCCCATTGATTTCCCATTGATTCCATTGCTCCTTCACCGCTCCAAAGATGCTGCTAGTAGGACTTTTCTGACCGTCCTGCTAGCGCACCGCTCCAATGTGAAAGCCCTCTGGCTTTCACACTGGAGTGAATGGGGCCGGATTTTTTCAGGCGCTGTACAGGCGCTATTTTTAGTAATGTACAGCCTGAAAACGCCCCAGTGTGAAAGGGGCCTTAGCACAATCTGGCCACACCCAGCATCTGATTACTAAAAATTTTTTTTGTGTGATGGGGGGGGGTGGTGTTAAAAAATATACATATATAAGTGGCTGAAGTGTAGGGATGAGCCGAACACCCCCGGGTTCGGTTCGCACCAGAACCTTCGAACCGACCGAAAGTTCGGGCGAATTTTCGAACCCTATACGTTATAATGGACGCGAACGTTCGAAATCAAAAGTGCTAATTACAACGGCCAATATGCATGTTAATGTCATAAAACAGGTTTGGGGACCCGGGTCCTGCCCCAGGGGACATATATCAATGCAAAAAGAACTTTTAAAAACTAACGTTTTTTCGGGAGCAGTCATTTTAATGATGCATAAAGTGAAAAAAAAAAAGTGAAATTTTCCTTTAAATATGGTACCTGGGGGGTGTCTAAAGTATGCCTGTGAAGTGGCATGTGTTTCCCGTGTTTAGAACTGTCCTTGCACAAAATGACATTTTTAAAGGAAAAAAAGAAGCCATTTAAAACCACTTGCGGCTTTAGGTTTGTTCTTAAGTAGAATCTGAACAGGTATATTATGAAGTGTAGCTCCATCCCAAAAAAATCTATTTTTAAGCTTTTTGGAGAACATAGGGAGGGGTTATCACCCCTGTAACATTTGCTGTCTTTGCACATCTGTTCAGAACATGTCACCTCACTTTCCGTCCCAATGACAAATGTTTTTGGAAAAAGTGGGGTTTTAATTGAAACAAGGATTGGTGATAAAGTATCAGTAGAGAGGAGATACCTTTTTCCCAAATTAAATCTAACAGGATAGAATTTCCCTTCCTAGGGGTAGATTTCCTCTCACTTCCTGTTTTCTCTTTCCATTTGCAAGTAGGAGTCGTTTGTAAGTTGGATGTATGAAAGTAGGGGCCTGGCGTATATACTCTGCAGAAATTTGCCCTATTAGATGTTGGTGTAGCCACAAGACTGGTGGGCACAGGAATGGGCCCTGCTGTGAGTTAATAGATCAAGATTTGTACTTGCATGCACCTGTTGAACCGGGCAGAAAAATTGGGCCTTTGGTGGTGGTGGTGGTGGACGGTGTTGCCACAAGACTGTAAGCTCTCACAGTTACTCTTGGTGGGCGCAGGAATGGGCCCTGCTGTGAGTTAATAGATCAAGATTTGTAATTGCATGCACCTGTTGAACAGGGCAGAAAAATTGGGGGTGGTGGTGGTGGTGGTGGACGGTGTTGCCACAAGACTGTAAGCTCTCACAGTTACTCTTGGTGGGCGCAGGAATGGGCCCTGCTGTGAGTTATTAGATCAAGATTTGTAATTGCAAGCACCTGATGAACAGGGCAGAAAAATTGGGCCTTTGGCGGTGGTGGTGGACGGTGTTGCCACAAGACTGTAGGCCCTCATAGTTACTCTTGGTGGGCGCAGGAATGGGCCCTGCTGTGAACTATTAGATCAAGATTTGTAATTACCCGCCCCTGTTAAACAGGGGCTGAAAAATTGTGCCTTAGGCACTGGTGCTGGTGCCACAACACTGCAACCCCTCACAGATACTGTACTTGGAGCACAGCAGTCACACGTGTTGCGAAGCATTTTTTTAAAAAATTGTAAGTACACGCCCCTGTTAAACAGGGGCTGAAAAATTGTGCCTTAGGCACTGGTGCTGGTGCCACAACACTGCAACCCCTCACAGATACTGTACTTGGAGCACATTGTTGCGAAGCATTTTTTTATAAAAATTGTATGTACACGCCCCTGTTAAACAGGGGCTCAAAAATTGTGCCTTAGGCACTGGTGCTGGTGCCACAACACTGCAACCCCTCACAGATACTGTACTTGGAGCACAGCAGTCACACGTGTTGCGAAGCATTTTTTTAAAAAATTGTAAGTACACGCCCCTGTTAAACAGGGGCTGAAAAATTGTGCCTTAGGCACTGGTGCTGGTGCCACAACACTGCAACCCCTCACAGATACTGTACTTGGAGCACAGTGTTGCGAAGCATTTTTTTATAAAAATTGTATGTACACGCCCCTGTTAAACAGGGGCTGAAAAATTGTGCCTTAGGCACTGGTGCTGGTGCCACAACACTGCAACCCCTCACAGATACTGTACTTGGAGCACAGCAGTCACACGTGTTGCGAAGCATTTTTTTTTTAAATTGTAAGTACACGCCCCTGTTAAACAGGGGCTGAAAAATTGTGCCTTAGGCACTGGTGCTGGTGCCACAACACTGCAACCCCTCACAGATACTGTACTTGGAGCACAGTGTTGCGAAGCATTTTTTTATAAAAATTGTATGTACACGCCCCTGTTAAACAGGGGCTGAAAAATTGTGCCTTAGGCACTGGTGTGGTGGCATGGATCATTGAGGAGGAGGAAGAGGATAGTCAGTGAACATAAGAGGACAGTCACTCAGCATCAGCATAGGCAGTCTTGAAGGGATGTGATGTGACATTAAAAATTATTCGGTTATATCCGCCTCAGGTGCCTGGTAGCTGGTGGTGATCCAAGACTGATTCATTTTGATGAAGGTCAGTCGATCAACCGAGGCGGTGGACAGGCGCACCCTATGATCAGTCACAAATCCTCCAGCAGCACTGAATGTGCGTTCGGACAGAACGCTGGAGGCAGGACAGGCCAGTAGCTCAATTGCATACTGTGCAAGCTCTGGCCAGTGATCCATCCTCAGGACCCAGTAAGCCAGAGGATTTTCGGTGGGAAAGGTGTCCAAGTCTGACCTTGCCCCAAGGTATTCCTGCACCATGTATATCAGACGCTGGCGATGGTTGCTGGAACCGATCATACCTTGGGGCTGCGGACTAAAAAATTGTCTGAACGCATCGGTCAGACGTCCACCTTCCCCACCGCTCCTTCTGCTACTGACCGAAGCCTCAGCTACTCGTCGCCCAGGAGTTTGTAGCCTCCCAGTTTCTGGGAACGCGTTGCACAGACCTTTCTGCAAGGCCTCCCTGAGATGTCTCATCCTCTGCTCCCTCTGCGACGGCAAGATAAGGTCCGCAACCTTACCCTTGTACCGCGGATCAAGGAGAGTGGCCAGCCAGTAATGGTCCCTCTCCTTGATCCGAAGAACACGAGGATCCTTCCGCAGGCTTTGCAGGATCAGGGAGGCCATGCAGCGTAGGTTAGCTGAGGCATTCGGTCCGGAGTCTTCTGGGTCACTGAGGATGACATGATCGCCAGCCACCTCCTCCCAGCCACGTACAAGTCCACTGGTTTGTTGGGACTGTACATCATCCCTAAAAGACTGCTGCTGCTGATGCTGAGTGCCAGGCTCCACCTCCATGCTCACACAATCCTCCTCCTCCTTCTCCTCCTCCTCCTCCTCATCCTCTTCCTGTGTGATGGGTGGGACAGGAGGAACACTGTCCGGATAAAGGGGGCCTTGAGAGGCAAGGAAGTCCTCCTCTTCCTGCCTCTGTTCTGCCTCAAGTGCCCTGTCCATTATCCCACGCAGCGTATGCTCCAACAGGTGGACAAGAGGGACAGTGTCACTGATGCATGCACTGTCACTGCTCACCATCCTCGTGGCCTCCTCAAATGGTGAGAGGACAGTGCATGCATCCCTGATCATGCTCCACTGACGTGGGGAAAAAAAACCAAGCTCCCCTGACCCTGTCCTGGTGCCATAGTCGCAAAGGTACTCATTGATGGCCCTCTGCTGCGTGTGCAGTCGCTGCAGCATGGCCAACGTTGAGTTCCACCTGGTGGGCATGTCACATATTAGGCGGTTCTTGGGCAGGTTCAGCTCCTTTTGCAGCTCAGTCAGCCGAGCACTGGCATTATAAGATCGGCGGAAATGCACACAGACTTTCCTGGCCTGCCTCAGGACATCCTGTAAGCCTGGGAACCTGCCCAAGAACCGCTGCACCACCAGGTTGAGGACGTGAGCCATGCAGGGCACATGGGTGAGCTGCCCCTGTCGCAGGGCGGAGAGGAGGTTGGTGCCATTGTCAGAAACGACCATTCCTGGCTTAAGCTGACGTGGCGTCAACCACCTCTCGGCCTGCCCCTGCAGAGCTGCCAGAACCTCTGGCCCAGTGTGGCTCCTGTCCCCCAAACACACCAGCGCAAGCACGGCATGGCATCTTTTTGCCTGCGTACTTGCGTAGCCCCTTGTACGCCTACGGAGCACCGCTGGTTCCAAGGACAGAGCACTGGAGGAAGAAGAAGAGGAGGGGGTGGAGGAGAGAGGTGTGTCACAACCAGTAGCAGTAGTAGCGTTTTGGAGGCGTGGTGGCGGAACAACCTCCAACACTACTGCACCTTGTCCTGCATCCCTCCCAGCTGCCAATAGAGTGACCCAATGGGCCGTGAAAGAAAGGTACCGTCCCTGTCCATGCCTGCTGGACCATGAGTCAGCGGTAATATGCACCTTACCGCTGACCGCCCTGTCCAGCGAGGCATGGACATTGCCCTCCACATGCCGGTAGAGAGACGGAATCGCCTTCCGTGAGAAAAAGTGGCGTTTGGGAACCTGCCACTGAGGAACCGCACATTGAACAAACTCACGGAAGGGGGCCGAGTCTACCAACTGAAAAGGCAGCAGTTGAAGTGCTAGCAATTTAGCCAGGCTAGCATTCAACCGCTGGGCATGTGGATGGCTGGGAGTGTACTTCTTTCTACGGTCCAGCAGCTGGGGCAGGGAAATTTGCCTGCTGCAATCGGACGTCGGTGTACTTGGTTGTGACACACCTAATTCTACACCTTCAGTCCTCTCAGAGCAGCTTTCAGAGAGGACTGAAGGTGTAGTGGGGATGGAGATCCCAGCTGAGGAGGAGCAAGGAGAGGTCCGCTTAGTTCTTTGGTGTGGGTCTTTTATGTGTGCCTGCCAACGAGCTGCATGGCAGGTCGCCATATGTCTGGTCATGCTTGTGGTGCCCAAGCGGCTGATGTTTTGGCCACGCGAGATACGCTTGAGACAAATATTGCAAATAGCAGTGGTGCGATCTGCTGCACTCGTCTCAAAAAAGGCCCACACCAAAGAACTTTTCTGATAACGTGCAGAGGCAGCGCCCTGCACAGGCGGAGCTCTGCGGTGTTGTACAGTTGCTGTGCTGGCCTCTACCTGGCCTCCAGGGGGCACCCTGCCTCGTTGGACATGTGACGCCGCATCCTCCTCCTCCTCCTCGTCCTCCTCCTCATCCTCTCTCCCTTCAGGCACCCACGTGGAGTCAGTGACCTCATCATCCCCTCCCTCTTCACCACTAGAGCAAACCTGGCAGTAAGCTGCAGCTGGTGGAACAGTACTGCCAGATTCCTCAAGCTGGGTATCATCATCCGAGCCTTCGAATCGTTGGGCATCCTCCTGGAGCATGTACCCAACACTGTGCTCAAAGAGTTCGGGGGACTCCTCAGGAGGACATGGTGGGTCTAGGGAAGGGGTGGCTGATGATGCTCTGCCAGTACCCTGAGCCTGGCTGAGAGAGGATGAGGAGGATGAGGAGGGCTTGGTCATCCATTCTACCAAGCCTTCAGCATGATGCGGCTCCACATGTCCAGCTGCCGAAAACAAAGACGCGCGTGTCCCATGGCCACGTGCTGATGACGATGCACGACCACGTCCACGGCCACGGCCACGTCCACTAGAAACAGAGCCTGCCTGCCCTGTGTTCTTGGCTTTGCACGCTCTGCCTCCCCTTGGCGGTCTTCCAGCCATTGTAGTCGGTAGTCCTGTGGGTGCTGCTGAGAAGAATATATAGGAGCTCTGTGTGATGCCACTAACACACTAGAAGTCCTATGGGTGCTTCTGCAAAGAAAAAAGAGGAGCTCTGTGTGATGCCACTAACACACTAGAAGTCCTATGGGTGCTTCTGCAAAGAAAATAGAGGAGCTCTGTGTGATGCCACTAACACACTAGAAGTCCTATGGGTGCTTCTGCAAAGAAAAAAGAGGAGCTATGTGTGATGCCACTAACACACTAGAAGTCCTATGGGTGCTTCTGCAAAGAAAATAGAGGAGCTCTGTGTGATGCCACTAACACACTAGAAGTCCTGTGGGTGCTGCTGAGAAGAAAATATAGGAGCTCTGTGTGATGCCACTAACACACTAGAAGTCCTATGGGTGCTTCTGCAAAGAAAATAGAGGAGCTCTGTGTGATGCCACTAACACACTAGAAGTCCTGTGGGTGCTGCTGAGAAGAAAATATAGGAGCTCTGTGTGATGCCACTAACACACTAGAAGTCCTGTGGGTGCTGCTGAGAAGAAAATAGAGGAGCTCTGTGTGATGCCACTAACACACTAGAAGTCCTATGGGTGCTTCTGCAAAGAAAATAGAGGAGCTCTGTGTGATGCCACTAACACACTAGAAGTCCTGTGGGTGCTGCTGAGAGAAAATATAGGAGCTCTGTGTGATGGGACTAACACACTTCAAGTCCTATAGGTGCTTCTGGGAACAAAATATATGATCTCTGTGTGATGGGACTAACACACTTCAAGTCCTATAGGTGCTTCTGGGAACAAAATATATGATCTCTGTGTGATGGGACTAACACACTTCAAGTCCTATAGGTGCCTCTGGGAAGAAAATATAGGTCTGTGTGATGGGACTAACACACTTCAAGTCCTATAGGTGCTTCTGGGAACAAAATATATGATCTCTGTGTGATGGGACTAACACACTTCAAGTCCTATAGGTGCTTCTGGGAACAAAATATATGATCTCTGTGTGATGGGACTAACACACTTCAAGTCCTATAGGTGCCTCTGGGAAGAAAATATAGGTCTGTGTGATGGGACTAACACACTTCAAGTCCTATAGGTGCTTCTGGGAACAAAATATATGATCTCTGTGTGATTGGACTAACACACTTCAAGTCCTATAGGTGCTTCTGGGAACAAAATATATGATCTCTGTGTGATGGGACTAACACGCTTCAAGTCCTATAGGTGCCTCTGGGAAGAAAATATAGGTCTGTGTGATGGGACTAACACACTTCAAGTCCTATAGGTGCTTCTGGGAACAAAATATATGATCTCTGTGTGATTGGACTAACACACTTCAAGTCCTATAGGTGCTTCTGGGAACAAAATATATGATCTCTGTGTGATGGGACTAACACACTTCAAGTCCTATAGGTGCCTCTGGGAAGAAAATATAGGTCTGTGTGATGGGACTAACACACTTCAAGTCCTATAGGTGCTTCTGGGAACAAAATATATGATCTCTGTGTGATTGGACTAACACACTTCAAGTCCTATAGGTGCTTCTGGGAAGAAAATATATGATCTCTGTGTGATGGGACTAACACACTTCAAGTCCTATAGGTGCTTCTGGGAACAAAATATATGATCTCTGTGTGATGGGACTAACACACTTCAAGTCCTATAGGTGCTTCTGGGAACAAAATATATGATCTCTGTGTGATGGGACTAACACACTTCAAGTCCTATAGGTGCTTCTGGGAACAAAATATATGATCTCTGTGTGATTGGACTAACACACTTCAAGTCCTATAGGTGCTTCTGGGAAGAAAATATATGATCTCTGTGTGATGGGACTAACACACTTCAAGTCCTATAGGTGCTTCTGGGAACAAAATATATGATCTCTGTGTGATTGGACTAACACACTTCAAGTCCTATAGGTGCTTCTGGGAACAAAATATATGATCTCTGTGTGATTGGACTAACACACTTCAAGTCCTATAGGTGCTTCTGGAACAAAATATATGATCTCTGTGTGATGGGACTAACACACTTCAAGTCCTATAGGTGCTTCTGGGAACAAAATATAGGAGCTCTGCCTGCCTGCCAGGAACACACTACAAGTCCTATAGGTGCTTCTGGGAACAAAATATATGATCTCTGTGTGATTGGACTAACACACTTCAAGTCCTATAGGTGCTTCTGGGAAGAAAATATATGATCTCTGTGTGATGGGACTAACACACTTCAAGTCCTATAGGTGCTTCTGGGAACAAAATATATGATCTCTGTGTGATTGGACTAACACACTTCAAGTCCTATAGGTGCTTCTGGGAACAAAATATATGATCTCTGTGTGATTGGACTAACACACTTCAAGTCCTATAGGTGCTTCTGGGAACAAAATATATGATCTCTGTGTGATGGGACTAACACACTTTAAGTCCTATAGGTGCTTCTGGGAACAAAATATAGGAGCTCTGCCTGCCTGCCAGGAACACACTACAAGTCCTATAGGTGCTTCTGGGAACAAAATATAGGAGCTCTGTGTGATTGGACTAACACACTTCAAGTCCTATAGGTGCTTCTGGGAAGAAAATATATGATCTCTGTGTGATGGGACTAACACACTTCAAGTCCTATAGGTGCTTCTGGGAACAAAATATATGATCTCTGTGTGATTGGACTAACACACTTCAAGTCCTATAGGTGCTTCTGGGAACAAAATATATGATCTCTGTGTGATTGGACTAACACACTTCAAGTCCTATAGGTGCTTCTGGGAACAAAATATATGATCTCTGTGTGATGGGACTAACACACTTCAAGTCCTATAGGTGCTTCTGGGAACAAAATATAGGAGCTCTGCCTGCCTGCCAGGAACACACTACAAGTCCTATAGGTGCTTCTGGGAACAAAATATAGGAGCTCTGCCTGCCTGCCACGAACACACTACAAGTCCTATAGGTGCTTCTGGGAACAAAATATAGGAGCTCTGCCTGCCTGCCAGGAACACACTACAAGTCCTATAGGTGCTTCTGGGAACAAAATATAGGAGCTCTGCCTGCCTGCCACGAACACACTACAAGTCCTATTGGTGCTTCTGGGAACAAAATATAGGAGCTCTGCCTGCCTGCCACGAACACACTACAAGTCCTATAGGTGCTTCTGGGAACAAAATATAGGAGCTCTGCCTGCCTGCCACGAACACACTACAAGTCCTATAGGTGCTTCTGGGAACAAAATATAGGAGCTCTGCCTGCCTGCCACGAACACACTACAAGCCCCTCTTTCTAAATCAATCTAAATGAATGAATCTATCTAACTCAATCTCTCTAAGTAAATCTCTCTAACTAACTAAATCCAGCAGAGTGTCACAGATCTAGCCTGCTCTATCTGCGCCGGAACAGCATGTGACCGGCGCAGACGGCGTGGCGGCCTTTTATAGGGGGGGGCGTGTACTACAGCCCCTGAGCTGTAATTGGCTACAGGCGTCCTGCCTGTAGCCAATTATGGCTCTTCGAGTTTCCGGGGCTGTGATTGGCCAAGCATGCGGGGTCACAGTGCATGCTTGGCCAATCAGCAGCCAGCAATGCACTGCGCCGGCCGCGCCGGCCGCAATGCATTGCGGGGCCGCTCGCATCACACGAACGTGATGCGAGCGGCCAAAATAGTTCTGGGCTCGCCAAGCGAGCGAACGCCCGGTGCTCGATGCGAACGTGGGTTCGCATCGAGCACCGGGCCCATCCCTACTGAAGTGTATGGCATGGTTCTTTTTGTTGCCCACAAGGGATCTGCCTTATGATTATACACACATGCCCACTGCATTCAAACAATGCCCCTGTTGCTTTCAGAATGATCAGACAAGAATAAATGAAATACTTATCCCTAATAAAACGAAAAACACACTAATGCAAAGGCTGAAAAGCAAATAACATAATCTGCCCGAACATACTTTTTCCTGCTCTCTCTTTGTGAAATCCACCAACAGGCCCATCAATATTTCTGTGCAATCTTTGGTTTTATGAAATTGCATGCGCCCACTGCTCCCATGTGGCAGAATTGTGGCCTGATGACTGGCTACTTATGTTTGGTGCACTGAATTCTGAGGGAAGAGGGAATGTAGCATGTTCCTGGAGGTATGGTCATATGCTTTGTAAAATGTACTATTCAGTGTTGAATTTGATGGTTGTATTTCAGGCTTATTGTCCTGCTGAATAGAAAAGAATCATAGGACCTCTGAATAAAAGATAGGGATTTAAAGTGTGAAGGAATTTGGAGACAATAAACATTTTTTTGGAGTGTGGAAGGTTTAGAACTTCTTTCAGGTTTTAAATGGGGTCTGTGTTCAATTGATAAGATTTTTCTGTCATTTTTTTTTTTTATTCTTTATTTAAATGTTTGCATCAGGTTGACAGAGTCAATTGAAAAACATAAACAATAATACATGAACAGAAAAGCATGCCTTCCCTCTGCCAGTATGGTCAATGCTAACAGTAAAGATTCTTTAAGCTTCAAAGAAAATCCAATAAACCACCATTCTCTACAACTGCTATAATTGGAGGTAAACTAGTCAGGGATAACTCCACCCTTGTGCTCATTAAATGGAGTGGGTCTTGGGTGTGCAAACACTTAAATAGTGGCTCACTGTATGGTTGAGTTAGCTCTGAGGATGGGGGGCCTTTCCCCCGAAATGTGTTAGCGCCTCTATCGTGTGACATTGGATAAGAATATCCATCTTACCTGTTAGAGCTGTGTTTTTGTTAAGCCTGATTTTATCTGCGTTTGTGAGTATTATTTTGTTGTGTTTTTAATAAATGCACCGTAGACAGCGGCGCGCAGGCGCACCAAGCTTGCCGCTGCTAACGGGGATATGCCGTTAGTGGCGGCTCCCGTGTGCATGCGCGGGAGTGACGTCTTCGTGGCTCCAGCCAGTCACAGCGCCGGAGCCACGATACCCGGAAAGAAGATGGACACTCCATGGAAGAGAGGACAGCGGTGACATCACTGGCTCCTGTGTCAGGTAAGTGACACATAATGGGCTACTATGTGATGCATAGTAGCCCATTATGCTTTACCTTTGCAGGGAAACAAAGAGGAAGTAAACCCATCGGGGTTTACTTCCTCTTTAAGCAAGCCTGTATAATAAATCGATGTCCGGTCATCAATCCAGTAGCAGCACCCCTCCGCGGTGAATCAGTATAACCAGGGTTTATTAAAGATAAAATTGCACTTACACAGAAATGTAGGTAAAAACATCAATAGGTCAAAATTGTCCTATTTGTCCTATTGATGTTTTTACCTACATTTCTGTGTAAGTGCAATTTTGGTTATACTGATTCACACTATGGTGAGCCTCTCTCCATCTCTCTGGGTTTCTGTTTGCTGCTTGCCCCGTATACCTGCTGGACTGAGTTATCCTGGCTTGCCTTTGGTTTAACCGCGGAGAGGTGCTGCTACTGGATTGATGACCGGACTTTTATTATACAGGCTTGCCTAAGCTTGCCCTCCAGTAAGCGTACTTTCTATGTGGTGGCGGATCACATCAGAGGGTGACGTCTGTGTTATCAAGGAGCTTTTTTTCACCTTCACTGTTAATCACTGGATAGTTGTTATTGGACTAATAATCACTTAGGACTGTTCATATTCAGTTTCACATTTTTTATTTCTTCATTGTTTTTTATGGTACTCAGATCACTTTTGGTATATCACGGACATTTACTCACTGTTTTATCATTATTTTCATTTTTATTTCTATTTTTATTTGTTTTTTTTTGCACAGCTTTTTTCTTTTCATATTTACTGTTTTGTGTGTATCTCGCAATTTTGAGCTGCAGCTAAATTTCTCACGTTAGTGTTTGTATTAGGTTAGCACGGTATTCTTTCTGATTTTCCATTTTGATTTTACAAGTTCGGGTCCCATAGACTTTAATAGGGTTCGGGTCGGGTCCGAACTTTTGTGATGTTCGAGAGTTCTGTCGCCAACCGAACCGGGGGGGGGGGGGTGTTCGACCCAACTCTATTCACCAGTAGTGAATGTTTGGTAATAGTCAGATTAATTACTTTATAAATATGTCCCTCAGTATTGCTCAATGCTTATCCTCTATTTCAGCAAAGATTCAAAAAGGGATATTGCCTGGCATATATAGAGCCACTAAAAGAAAAAGTTGAAGATTTTTTTATATTTTACAGAATAATGAAAATATAAGCCACTAACACACAAAACTGAAAAATGAAAATTATGTCAACCCAATTTTTTTTTTTTTATGTAGTTATATTTTTACTCCAACCTCTTTAAATAAACACAGATTTTATTGCTTTATTTGAATTAAAAAAAAGTAATTTATTAAGTGCAATATAAATCAAAAAGAATACCACTATTTGTTTAGTTGACATCTGCTGACAAACTTTATTTAATCTTGCATGAAAGACTAGAGGATTCTGATGTTTAATTAGAGTGACACATGCTTCTCCCTGTTTATAGACTGTAATACACTTTTTTAGGGAAGGAAGGTGGAGACAACTTACATATTCTCTCTAAATTTCAATATGCAGTACCCCATCCAGTTTTGAAGACTCAAAGGCTTAGCTGAAAGCTTTTGAAATGTTAAACTTTATTCCTTCTTCTGAAGAACGTTTGATTTTAGTCTTTCAAGAATATTTAACCTTTTAAGTGCTGTCATTGGAGTACTACATTATATTATGTTAATCATAATGATAAAAATAAATATTTCAGAGCAAGTAGCTGAAACAACAGATGATAAATATGACTCAGAATCCACAATTTCTTATCATGGTCTTTTCTTCTTATCATTGATCTACCCCACCTACCTTTTAAAGTTAAAAGAAAGTAACACGTCGAGAAGACTTTGTGGCCAAACTTGCTTGTGAAAGACAGCAGTAGGATATTGCAAGGCAGGAAGAAAAGACTTGAACAGCTTTGAAAACATACACGTTTTATATACTGAGGTAGCCAATAAAAAGTATTTTATTTAACTGTAACTTTTTGCTGCTACTGTTGATTAATGCATTAAAAATACTCTTCTGCTAGGTATGTAGTGGTTGCATATTTTTTTTGAAACCTCTAAGGTGATTCTGTATGTATCATTATTTATAGTTATTGTTACCGACATATCTATGGATTGATGGTGGCTAACCATGCATGCATGCAGTTACTAAAATATCATTGTACATGCATTTTTGCCTCAAGTGAACATGCATGTTTTGGCCCATGGATGACAGAAAGGGGAGAACCTCTTATATCAATGGGGAAAAAAAACATAGGTATCGTCCATGGAAATCCGTCTTGTTTTTGATCACTTATTCCTGAGAGTGCTTGGCCATGTTCAGCTGTGAGATTCTGGGTGCACAATATGTAAAAATACTCTGCTTAAAGGGATGCAGTGGTTTTATATTATTCTGGAACCTTTTATATTATTTTGGAACCTTAACAGTTTAATTCACATGGATTAGTATTTATAGAACTGACTTAGGAACCCTACAAGTATTCATTAAAGGTATTATTTTTGTTAATATATATCTACTCTATAGCTCTCCAAGTCTTAAATAAAGGGCTAGGGTTCCACAGCAAAATCTCTAATTACTAAACTGCAAAATAAAACTCCCTGATTAGAAGACTACTAATGCAGTAGTAGTTTAGTATATCTATAAATTTGATATAGGGCATATGTGTTTTTTATTCTCTGACCAACCTTTTGCGGGGCGTAGCTTGAAGCTGACCCTCTGATATGCCAGTAAGAGAAAAAAAAATATGTTTGGAATTACCAAAACTTTAAACCACATATGAAATGCATGTATGAATTTGACCTATTAGTTAACAAATTGATTTAGAATTTACATATTATATAGCTTTTTGCAAAGTAAATATAGCTATGCACAGTATTTGTTGTGCCAGGAGAGCTTTTGATCTACTGGCCTTATAACAGTAATTAATACAATACAAGATACATTTTTTTATATCACAACTTTTGAGGTATAAATACATAAGAATAGGGAAGAAGTAAAAAAAAAAAAAAATGCCTTGGTGATGCTTTGATCTATTTTGGGGTCAGAAAAGTGAAAAAGTGACTAGCACAGTTGCCTTGCTTGACTTTGGTCCTTTTCATCAGGGAATTATCTATTTTTTCCCCTAAAACCAAAAATATAAAAACTTACCAGCTTCTGATCAACCTAACCAGTGCATATGTGCACACGCTTTTATGATGGTTAGATACTACATAAGAAAAAAAAATTACATGCATGTATTACATACATATATATACATACACACACACACAAAATATATATATATATATATATATATATATATTTATACATACACAAAATATATATATATATAATATATATATATATATATATATCTATATATAATATATATATATATATATATATATATATATATATATATATATATATATTATATATATATATATATAGATATATATATATATATATATATATATATATATATAGTAAATAGGAATAATTTAACTAGAAGCTAATCAACTGATTAGTGTGCTTTAGGTTTAATTTGAAAGCTTCTAGCTCCATAAGGGAAACCCAAATAATTTAGTAAGACTCTACTATCACAGGGTGATGCTATAAGGGCTATAAACCAATAGTTATAGACACTTAGTTACCTTGCTTTAACCCAACTGACAGATTTAGTTAGTAGAAAAGGTCATTAAAAAAGATGTATTAACCTCTGTTACACTAGCTCCCTCTCTATCTCTGCAGAAATAAAGTGGTTAAAGTATATTTTTCTTCCGCAACAAAAATGGTTTCCTGCTAATGTAATAGTACCATAGATTTGACGAAAATACACAGTGTCCTCATCCCGTCCTCTGGTCTCAGTAATAACTGCCAAGTGAAGTGCAAGTATACACCACAATACTCAGCTATCAGCATGCTCACTGTCAACAAATTTATTTTATGTGATTGGTGAAGGGGAAGGAGGTAGAATTGCTCCTTGTTTCACAGTGCTTAAGAATACTTCTACCAAAGTCTAAGTCACATAAAACAATGCCGAAAAAAAACAGTGCTGTAAGATAAATAACTGTTGAAAGCTTTCAAAATACTTATTAATAGATGATTTTATGCTTTCCAGAGCAACTACTGTATACCACTGATAAAGTTTCAATTTTAAGATTTATCAATTGAAAAACATTATTCACATAAATTATATTTTATCTACTCTGAACCCAGTATAATAAAATATTAGTATGATCTTGCAGAGGGGTAATACAATTTGCCCAAATATATTTAATACATTACATGAATCATAGTAAACGGATATTTAGTATAGGTTAAATGCCTATCTATTGTTTTGATAGATTTCTTCGGATCCTTGCAGTGGCCAATCCGTGCATATAT
The DNA here is from genome assembly GCA_028564925.1 of Lithobates sylvaticus. Lineage (NCBI taxonomy): Eukaryota > Metazoa > Chordata > Amphibia > Anura > Ranidae > Lithobates > Lithobates sylvaticus. Next base: position 32,296,247 of record CM053033.1, on the reverse strand, counting down.
TGATATTGTGCGCTCACCAAAAGCTATTTATAGATCACCCTTGACACTACTTGTTCAGTTTTTTTTTTTTCTGAATCTTGATTTCTCTCAGTAAGACCACTTCTATGTTCTGCCATTTTAATGGGATGTTTATACATGTTGGTAGGTAAAATGGTAGACCAAAGTCTCAGAAAATAGACAATAAAATGGAGCATGAAGTGAACTTTGGCATTATTGCTTGCTAGTTGTTTCATGTTTTGATCAGTGTGCTCATATACAGAGACCAGCCTCAACAGATATCCCCTGACCCAGAATTCTATGGGGAAGAATCAATCGAATGGCCTGACCACTGACCTTTTCAGTCAATCACTACTGTTTTCCTCCAGCAAAACCAGGCAGCAGTGGGGTCCAACAGTGTTGCATTTCCCTCCTCTAATGCTGCATACACACGGTTGGAATTTCCGTCAAAAAAAAGTGTGATGGGAGCCTTTGGTCGGATATTCCGACCGTGTGTATGCTCCATCCAACTTTTTCTGTCTGAATTTCCGCCAGCAAAAGATTGAGAGCTGGTTCTCTATTTTTCTGACAGAAAAAGTTCTTGACAGAAATTCCGTTCGTCTGTATGCAATTCCAAAGAGCTAAAAAACAAGCATGCTCGGAAACAATTCAACGCATGCTCCAAAACATTAAACTTAATTTTCTTGGCTCGTCATAGTGTTATACGTCACCGCATTCTTGACGGTCGAAAGATCAGAGAACTTTTGTGTGACCGTGTGTATGCAAGCTTGAGCGGAATTCGGTCAGAAAAACCATCCAAGATATTTCCAACGGAAATCCCGCTCGTGTGTACGGGGCATAAAGTTCTAAACATGCTTATTGGGCCAATCTGAGCATGTGTGTTTGTGGAAATACCTATGCCATTAACAGTTTTCCCATACTTGTCTCATCAGCATGTGATATCTGTAGGTAGCTTTATTAGAGATTTGATGCTTGTAATCAAGTTCTAAACCAAAGACTTGCATTGAAAGACAAATGTAGTCAAAGCATATGTATAGTTAAAACTTTTTAGTTTTAGAGTAGGGAAGTTTTAAAAGCCCTGTCAGTTTTCTTCTTTTTTTTTTTTTTTGCATTCTGTGTCCCAGAAATGCAACAGAATTCCCCCCCCCCCCCCAACAAAAAAAATCCCTCACCTTTTATTCTAACAACAACTGAAATAAAGTGGGTTTCCGATCATTTACTGTTCCAACTGCAAAGGCCACTAGAACAAATACAGAGGGTATGTAGGTCTCTACCTAGAAGGGACACATACAACAATAAATACTTGACAAGGGTTCTTTCCCTCCCCTACTTTATCCACATTTTTTTGTAGCCTCCCTGGCGGTAATCCCGAGTCTGGCTCGGGCAGGAACTTCAGTACCATAAGCGGTAACCCCGAGCCAGACTTGGGCTTGCGTTGCAGGATACAGGGGGGGGGGGTTACTTACCTTGTCCCCTGGATCCTGCGATGTCCCCCTGCTGTGTGAGCGAGCCGTCTGCTCGCTCGATTCACACAGTGCCCGAGTGCCGCTGATCTCTGTTCCCTGCGACGTTCTGACGCACGGGAGCGGAGATCGGCACCAAATTCAAAAAAGTTTAAAAACACAGTACACAGTACTGTATACAAAAAATATACACATCCCCTTTGTCCCTAGTGGTCTGCCCAGTGCCCTGCATGTCATTTTATATAATAAAAAGATTTTTTTCTGCCTGGAAACTGGAGATTGTCCATAGCAACCAAAAAGTGTCCCTTTATGTCAAAAGTGGTTTTAGACCAGCTAGAAAACACCGATAATAAATTAGAATCACAATTTATCATCAAACACTAAATTTAATGACAGCGACTATTCTGCAACTGAGCAAATTTCAGTGTTTTTGATTTGATTACATTATTGAATCATTTTTATTATATTATAATTTATGATTTTGTGTTTCAAACTTTATCATACCCGGGATGTCTACTAGACTCTGGTTCGGACAGATTTAAGTGAGTTATATAATATTGTAGGCATTGCATACCTACAATATAAAAACGCCAAATTTCCATGCAAAATAATTGTACCGCTTTCAGCACAAAATTCCAGACAGAATCATACCGCCAGGGAGGTTAAAGTAGTGGCAATACATATACTTAAAGAGTAGCCATTTAACAGAGATTGCAAATGTGACAAGAAAATATGGCTGCCTCCATGTACATATATGATTACATACTAAACACAAAAACGGGATCTTAAGAGACATTTAAAGATAAGACTTTTTTGATGAGGTTTATAGGATTCAGATACACATCTTGTCCAGTTATAAAGATTCATGCCTTTGAAGTCCCCCCCCCCCCCCCCATCTTTTCTATGTTCCCACTTTGAATGCACCTCTGACAAGCACAGGCAGTGTATGGCGAGATAGGAGGAGACTGCCAGAGAACAGAGAATCTTCAGAGAGTTGTGGAGATTACATTTTTTTTATAATAGTGTTGTAATCACTATCCAGGTAAAACTAAATTCATTTGGCAGGAGTGCTTGCTAAAAAATCATTTTTTATTTATTTTTTTGGTTTGAGATGTTACAAATTTGATTTATCAGCAGTTTACATGACAACGTTTCAGATACAAAATTAATGTATTTCAGGTTAACATCTGTTCTGTTAAGACTGTATAGTAATCGCATATGAACTATTTAGTTACATAGTGAGATTGAAAAAAGACACAAATCCATTAAACCAGTAGAAAAATAAAAGAATACACAAATAAATTGAACATGTGAATATTCAGAACTCTAACCCTGTCCCACAGATGATCCAGGAGAAAGAAAAAATATTTATGCACAGGTTATGGCCTCTAGACTAAGCATGTTAAAATCAATAGCTTCGCTGCAAACACAACAAAAATGTTGGAAAAATGTTTTGTAGGTTTTGGCTGGTTGCACATGCAAAACAACGTGAAAGATGACATATGACCTTTCCCCTTACAGATGGATCTCAGTGCTAGAAGTCACACTGAGATTTGTGATTGAAAATGTTTAGGCTGCACTTAGCATGGTAGTCTGTGGTCCTGAAACAGCATGGACCACAGGAGTTTAAGTAAAATGCTTGACTTTTCATTACATTCTGACCAAAGAGAAGGTAAAACATATGGGCACACAGAAATATACAGTATGTATATAGAAGACGATCATACCTAAAAATATTTCTGATGCCAATCTGTCTGATCCAAACGTGATGTATGCTTTGAGAAACGTGTTAATGGCTACATGGAAAAAGCTGGCATAATGGAAATTAAACCTATAAAATAATATGGTTTTCCAGCAGAATACAGGGAATGAGAGAAGAGGATGCTTACTACAGTCAACTGACATATGGTAACATTTACTTTATGTATCTGTATGAGATAAACGTATTTGTTACCAAAACTAAATACAAAGAATAGCAATTTGGCATGGAAATTCGGCACTAATGGAAATTAAAAGCTGGTAAAGATATTCTATTAACCCCCCTGGCGGTAATCCCGAGTCTGGCTTGGGGTGGAACTTTAGTACCAAAAGCGGTAACCCCGAGCGGTAACGGGCTCGCATTGCAGGATACAGGGAGACTTACTTACCTTGTCCCCTGGATCCTGCGATGTCTCCCCGCTGTGTGTGCGAGCTGTCTCCTCGCTCAATTCACACAGTGCCGAGTGCCGCTGATCTCCGTTCCCTTCGACGTTACGACGCACGGGAGCGGAGATCGGCGCCAAATTCAAAAAAGTTAAAACACACAATACACATACAGTACTGTAATCTTACAGATTACAGTACTGCATAAAAAAATACCTATCCCCTTTGTCCCTAGTGGTCTGCCCAGTGTCCTGCATGTCATTTTATATAATAAATACATTTTTTCTGCCTGGAAACTGGAGATTGTCCATAGCAACCAAAAAGTGTCCCTTTATGTCAAAAGTGGTTTTAGACCAGCTAGAAAACAGCGATAATAAATTAGAATCACAATTCATCATCAAACACAAAATTTAATGACAGCGACAATTCTGCAACTGAGCAAATTTCAGTGTTTTTGATTTGATTACATTATTGAATAATTTTTATAGTTATTTATTATATTATAATTTATGATTTTTTGTTTCAAACTTTATCATACCCGGGATGTCTACTAGGCTCTGGTTTGGACAGATTTAAGTGAGTTATTTATAAGAATCGTATGCCTACAATATAAAACGCCAAATTTCCATGCAAATTAATTGTACCGCTTTTGGTACAAAATTCCAGACATAATCATACCGCCAGGGAGGTTAAGGAGACAATAGGGTTGATTTACTAAAACTGGAGAGTGGCAAATCTGTTGCAGCTGTGCATGGTAGCCAATCAGCTTCTAACTTCAGGTTGTTGGGTTAAGCTTTGACAAAAAAAAAAAAAAATGTAATTGGCTTCTATGCAGAGCTGCACTACATGTTGCACTTTCCAGTTTTAGTAAATCAACCCCAACGCATGGCTCCTAAATATAAGAACGGTAAAAATAAAGATTATTTTTAAAAAAAGTCAGGTTTAACAGTGTTTGTTCTATCAAAGATGCAGTTGAAACTGCAACTGTTCCTCATTTCCCCCTCATTAACCACTTGAAGACCGCCCGGCATCATTATACGGCAGCTGTTTGAATTCCATTGTTATGGCAGCAGCTAGTTGGCATAACCCTGGTATCCTCTTCTTTAGCGGGTGGTCAGCTTTCAGATAAAAGTGGTCTCAGTGGCGGATTCGCCACAAAATCACTTTTTGTCGAGGGCGGGAGAGGGGCCTGTGAGGCGGCGGGAGAGGGGCCTGTGAGGGGGCGGGATCGGGTCCTCATCCCTCACAGGCTGGATGCTGAGTCAGGGAAAGATGGCCCCTGCTCGGATCAGGAGCATTGGAGCACCGTCATATGTCACTTCCGCCCAATGCTCTTAAAGGGGAAAAATATATTTTTGTAAAAAAAAAAAATGACATTTCATTTTTTTTTTGTTTAATCTCACATTAAAGAGGTCCTGTCATGCTTTTACATTCCTTGTAATAGGAATAAAAGTAACCTAGTTATTTTTTTTTGTGTAAAAGTGTAAAAAAATAAAAATAAAAACTTAAATAAATAATAAAAAAAATGTAAAACGCCTGTTCCGCCGAGCTCGCACATAGAAGTGAACGCATATGTAAGTTGGGCCCGCATATGAAAACAGTGTTTAAACCACACATGTGAGGTATCACTGCGATCGTTGATAGAGCAAGAGCAATACATTTTAGCACTAGACCTCCTCTGTTACTCAAAACTGGTAACCTGTAGAAATTTTTAAACGTCCCCTATGGAGATTTTTAAGGGTCAAAGTTTGTCCATTCCACGAGCGGGCGCAATTTTAATGTGCAACGTGTTGGGTATCAATTTACTTGGTGTAACATTATATTTCTCAATATAAAAACAATTGGGCTAACTTTACTGTTGTCTTATATTTAATTCCCCCAAAAAAATTTTTTCCCAAGAAATTGCACTTGTGAGACTGCTGCACAAATACGGTGGGACATAAAGTATTGCAACGACTGCCATTTTATTCTCTAGGGTGTTTGAAAAAATATATATAATGTTTGGGGGTTCTAAGTAATTTTCTAGCCAAAAAAAAGATTTTAACTTTTAAAAAACACCAAATCCTAAAACGAGGCTCGGTTCTTAAGTGGTTAACATACTGATTATACTTAAAACCTTTCTGTTTTTATACCTTTTATAGTCCAGGTGACAAACTCTGTGCTTCTCCAAACAATGCAAGAAGATCATGGCTGGTGGGGGGGGGGGAGGGGGTCAGCAGGGTGCTGTACATAGTTTTCTGAAAACATCACAGCACCCTGCCTCAGGGCTTCTCCCAAAAGCCCTAAGCCTGATTCAAGTAGTGGGTTGGCTCTTGCAAGGAGTTATGTAAATGTAAAAATGCCTTAATGGGTGAATGTCAGTTGAGAGAAGTGGGCATTTCTAGGCAGGCTTTATTTGCATTCATACCACCCTAGGTAAAGCTAGCATGTGATGACGAGCCACCATGATTGATAGAACCAATATCCAAAAAAGGAAAGTGGGAGGCAAGAGATAGTAAGGCTGGGGAGGAAATGGCTAGATAATGCCGAATGTCCTCCAGCCAAGAAATGAGGCAGGCCCTATCTGATTTGCTTCAGCTTGTAATGCACACTGTGAGAAGCTCATTCTGCAGTGAAATCAGAAAAAGTGATTTCAGTAAAGGAGAGGAGCCTGTACAACTGTCCAAGAATGAATGTAAGGCTGGAGTTCAGCATTAAATTTATTTGAGAAAGCCTTTAGAACGCAGGATAATATGCTAGACTGATGATGTAGTTAGTAGTGGAAAGTCACTGTTCACCTTAAATTAGAATCTCTGAAATATCTATGGGGACCTGGGTGTGGGATGATCCAAAATGGATAAAAATGTATCTACATTTTTTAATGCTGTGTGCTTAAAAAGTTTGGTGAATGGTAAAATATCTCAAAGGCAACATGGACTAGGTGTGGGCATGCATGTGGCTATTCAGAAACATGTTGAGAAGCGCCACCTGGCGTTGAGTGCATGTGACCATCAAGGTAAACCTGCTGTGGGCAGTCGAACATAGTCAGTGATAGAGGTAGGTTCACAGTACAATGCTGAGATGCATTACATTTTTGTGCAAGTGTATGGGATGGAAGCTGTGAGCAGAAAATGTGTTTATGAAAATGGTTCAATTGAGAAGGAAATGACCGAGGTTGAGCTACGTTCGCGTTGCCCATCGACAAGCAGAACCCCAGACATGATTGCGTGAGTGTGACAGATGCTGGCATGAGATCAGCGACTGACTCTACAATTGATGGTGGAGGAACTGGGCATTAGCAAGGACATGGTGCACACCATCGTCCACTAAGATTTGGGTAAGCGGAAGATCTGTTCACGAGTTTGTGTTGCACAAGCTGACAGACAAACAGAAAGCATGGTAATGAAACCTCTGGAGATTTCATCACCATGTGTGACCAGGATCCATCCTTTCTGCGAACCATCATCACAGGGGATGAGACCTGGTGCCACCAGTTTAATCCGGAATCCAAGTGGCAAGCGATGGAATGGCGTTCATCGTTTTCTCCGTGACCCAAAAAGTCCAAAGTCAAAACAATATTGATCGCCTTCTTTGTTTTGTGAACATGGCAGCAATCCAAGAATGCGTGACAGTGGTTCTGCGATTGATTCCTAAAGAGGCCTTTTCTGTCAGTTTTCAGAAGCTTTATAAACATTGCCAAAAGTGTGTTGTGAAGGATGGCGATTATTGGGAAGGCCAATAAAGGTAATGTGTTTGTATCTTCTGCTTTGTTTGTTTTCTGATACCATTCACCAAACTTTTTAGACTCACCTCGATTGATCAACTTGGCTTGGCAATATTTTCATATGAAATATTTAAATAACCAATGGTTCTATCTATTTCTCTACCTACCTATCTACTTTTTTTAAGTCACAGATTCATCAGAGAGAGTGTCAGAATGTATGCAATATTTTCAACCTCTATTGGAAAACTAGGCACCTCCATACTGGAGGTGCCTTCTAAAAAAAAAAAATCTAAATCTGCACTTTTACAGCCTGGCCACACATACCTGTACTTCTGCCCAAATCCAGCCTATGATAAGACCTGTGTAATAACCTCAGACCCACTGTGAATTTATCCCTGGCTATCGCTAACAGCAGAATTTGCATACATATAGAGAAGGGACTAGACATGTGCACACTGAAATATTTCATTTCGGAATTTCGTTTTCGTTCGAAAAATAAATTTATTTAGTTACTCCCGAAATTCATTTTTTATTTATTTTGTTTTTCGTTAAACATTGCATTCGTCCGAAAATCCTGATGAATTAAGGTCGAATCTGTCATTGAAGGCTTATGGTGTCTGTTGAATGTTCAAAGAAGATTAGACGGAGCAGCTAAACTGTATGACTCTGTATAGTTTAGCTGCAATTCCACCCAATTCCAGCAGCAATCTTCTCTCTCTACGTCGAATCTTTTCTCTCTACGTCGAATCTTTTCTCTCTACGTTGAATCTTTCCTCTCTACATTGAATCTTTCCTCTCTATGTAGAATATCCTTGGACTAATAGAGTTAAGGTTAGGCACATTCGACCACAGGTTCAATGGACACAGATTGTTATTGTCAGCGTCGAACCCCTATCTATATCAAACTGTTGTCACAACGAAAACAAAAATAAAGCATTTGTTTATGTCGGATCTTTTGTTTTTCAGATTCTGCACTTTCGTTATCGTTTGTTAAAACGATAACGAAAATACCTGAAATTCGGACGAAAATGCATTTGGATGAAAACGAATGCACATGTCTAGAAGGGACTGCTACTTATTAGGGCAGCCATACATGGATCAAAATGTGGCAGGTTCGGCAGGGACCAGATGAATATCGATCAATGTATGGGCAGGGTGGTTGTACAGAAGTCCATCTACCGATCAGCTTCTGTACAACCAGCCCATTGGGTAATTTCCAAATGATCAGTAGGTTATATTCAGCAGCACTACTCAGTGTATTCTGATGGCGGGGAAATCTGCCCACTGTCAGAATGCAAAAGCTCTGCAAAAGATCAGCAGGAGTGATTACTCCATTCAACTTAAATGTGTGGATGGGGAAATCAGGTATTTTTTTTCGTTAAAACACCCCAAAAAATCTTCTTCCTGCAAGTTATGTGCATAATGTGCTAGTACGCATAGCATACTAGCACATTATGAAAGACTTTAAGACCTTAAAATTAAGCCCTGCAGCGGTGTGTACCGATTATAGGACTTCTATCAACACCTGGTCTTCCTTCCAGGTTCATGGGACCCAGCTGTTCGAATAACTGAGCCACGGTGATGACACTCCCTTGCATGTGCGCAGGAGTCATGGTTGTATACTTTTTTACGCTTCAATAAACATTGATTGTGAAAAAAAAAAAAAGGAGTCATGGCTGTGGCACAGCTCTCTCAATGGAGGGCATGTCGTTCATTGAGAGAGCAGTGTGCATGCGCCTCTGATGTCACCAGTCAAATTGATATTCCTATCGCACATGCCTGACGAAGGGGTCCTGCGCGGCTCCGAAACGTTGCACCTTTTTTTTTACCTTTTGTGATGTAATTTTTTTCATTAAAAACCTTTTTTGGACGAAGATTTATCCATCCAAGGTGTGCTGGCGAATATGTACGTTTGTCTGATGTCACCAGGGTTACTAAAGTAAATATCCCCTTAATGGTGCACATGGCTTGATTGCCATAAACTATGCTAAACTTGGTGCTATCACCTGTAAATGGCAAAAAAACGCATGTAGTCACCTTTAGATAAAGCTCTATATGAAGCCAATTTTCTGGCAAAATCTTTTTATAATTTATTTAGACGTCAGAATGTCAGTATTACCTACTAGAGATATTTTCCCACAACCATCAATCCAATCCAATTCAGACCTGCATTTAATGTATGAATCTGATTGGTGGCTGTAGGCAGCCATCCTCTAATTATTTAAAACAACTTAACTTTAACTTTAACTTAAGCAACTTAACTTTATTGTAGTGTAGAATTAAAGAGTGCTTCTTGAAAAGTTATATTTTCTATATGTCCTAGGTGACATACTGTACCACTACGACACCCAAACTCACACTTGGAAGCAGACAGCCAAATCTATATAGGCATAGCTAAACCATAGAGGTTTACATGTTTAACATATACTCTCAACAAACAGATTGGGAAGGATATAGTAGAAATGATGACACAGAAATTGTATGTATTCACAAAAGTTATCTGAAACATTTTTTATGATATATGCATCTTTTAAGGTGAGTTTTTTAAATTATTATCATTATTATGGAGAAAGATAGATAGATAGATAGATAGATAGATAGATAGATAGATAGATAGATGGATAGACAGACAGCATAATGTAATCACATTACTTTTAGATATCACAACTATCTAAGTTATACTACATGCTATGTACCATGTGCTTGAAAAAAAATAAAGGCAGGTGGCTTTATGCATAACATTATTGTTAATCCTGTTGAAAACAGTTACTACAATTTTGAGACAGAAGGATATTAAAATAAATCAAATATTAAATTCAGTGTTAACTACTAAAATATATAAAAAAAATGCTTTCAAATTATTACACCGAAAACAGGTTCCTCATACAGCTTAGAGTTATTGAGACTGATTTACCAAAGGAATTGAGAATATTTGCACAATACATTGTGTAAATATTCACTTTATTTGTCCAATTACATGCAGATAAAATAGATATTTGCTTTTCACATGATTAAAAATGTTAGTTAATTGTGTGAACATTCTCAGCTCCATTGGCAAATCAGCCTTATTGCTACAGATTTTTTAACTTCATTTTGCATTTTATAAAACTGCAAACACCATGTCAAAATATTTTTTTTTCACTCAACATAGAGTATTTCTACTTTTTAATACTTAAAGCTTTTTACTCTTAATTAAATAATATTGTAATAATTAAATAATATTGAAAAGAATCATATGTGCACTAGTATTTATACTGATATTTTGTATATTGTAATATTTATTGTCCTTTGTTTACCATATAGATAAAACATTTTAAACATTAAAATCTGAATCCTTCAATCAAAATGCAACTGTTTCAATCCTTTTTTTTTATATATTACTTTGCATGAGTTGCAAACTCTAATTTCTTTTCAAATACAAAATAAAGATCTTCATTTTTTTTTTTTTGTAAAAGTTATTTCTATAATAGTGGGATGGTTTGTTAATAATTGAATTCACACAAAAAAATACTAAAACTGTATAAAAATGTTTCTTTTTGTTAATATTGTTACTTGTTTTGTTTAGTTTTGTTTTGCTACCAATAGAAATATATTGTTTTTGTATTATTTTTTGGCTTAGAAGCATGAATCTTCTAAAACAGAAAAAAAGGAAGACATTATGTTAGGAGAACTCCTCTAGAGCCACTGACCCTCCCTCTCTTCATACTTTATGAAGATGCCTCATAAACATTATTGTAAAGGATGTAATTGCATTATATAGGATCACAATTAGTCATTATTTCCTTTAAGACAATAAGAAATGCTTTGCAATGAACTGTTCTTCATATCTAATTCTAAGTCATTCCCGAAATGATTCACTTATTTTTATTTTAACCCTTTATTTTCCAGCTATTACCCCCTGGAATGTGCTCCAAAGAATCATAGCAATTATGAAAAATGCCATTTCTCTTTATGGATTACAGCTATTATAAAACCATCTGCCACTTCTTGACTACCATATGTAAAAGAGAGGTCTGTAACTATATTGTCTTCTTCTAATGTTCATGTTTAAAGCAGATACACTGTTCTTGCTACAGGAAATCTCAGACAGCACTGTTAATAGGCATTTTATTATGCTATATATTTTTTTTTTTTCCAGGTGTAAATGAACACATCATTAAAAACCTAGAATCAGCAGCAAAGAGAGAGAGAGCATCTCACACTAAGCATAGTAAGCCCAACCTCCTGACTCACATTTTGCATATGCAATCACATCACAAGCAACACACACGCTGTGCACAATGGGACAAAAAGCAAGCAAGCGATGGAAGCTGAGAGAGGGAGAGGGAGAGAGATAGAGAGAGAGAGAGAGAGAGAATTGACAGAGAAAGCGAGAGATGCAACCTGCAGTATGTTGGTGGGGCTATCCGGGTTCAGCTACATGTCTTGGTTTGCAGCCTCTGACAATCCCACTGTAGATGAGGGGGAGATGTCCTCACCATCTCTGTTATTGTTCCCTCTCTGTAATGTGAATGTCAATTCTGTATCCAGTTCTAAAGCACCAGTGTAAATAAGGAGCTGTATTCAGCTTACACTGCACTTGGGATATGTGGATCACGCCTTTTTTTTCTTTGCTGCTGCTTCATGCAAACTTTAATCCACAGGGGTCTAATCCTCGAAAAGCAGACATTTCAGACTGAAAGAGCGAAGCTCCATTAATTAGAAAGTGCGCCAGTTGTAGCCAAATGCCATTATATTAGTATGCAAAGCTCACAGTCAGTTAATCTCTACAAATCGTTTGTTTCCTTAATTGCCCTCTAAGGGCAAAAGTGAAAAACAGAAGAACAGTAATATATATATATATATATATATATATATATATATATATATATATAATGAGACAACTTCATAAGATAATTTTAGATTTGGTGAAATATCATGGTACTTCTTTAAAGCATAGCAGATTATTACTTTTTGCTGCATTTAGGTTTGCTTGGGTGTTCTACATACACAGATAAGGAACTGGATTCATACAGTATAGAGATAGATAGATAGATAGATAGATAGATAGATAGATAGATAGATAGATAGATAGATAGATAGATAGATAGATAGATAGATACTCTTGATCATGACAATAATACATTGCAACAGGACAAGCATGAGAGAGAGACATAGATATCATATAAAATATATGTAACATCTGGGATAACTACGTAAAAACGACATGAATGTTTTTTTTATGTTGTATATAGCACAAATGCTTCATAGTACATTAGCATATCCAAATAAACATAGTATTTTAAAAATGTGATATTTTTTTTATGTATAAAATTAATTATTTTATCATCCATTTGACAGACCCTGTGCCACAGCCTATGCTCTGAAGAACCTCATTAAATGGTATATTGGAGCTATGGGACATCACTTAATTACAATCTGTAATAATAAACATGTTCATAAAACTCAATGTGTGTCATTTTCTTGATTGCTCCACAACATGTGTAATAAAGATTACTTGTGGTTTTCTCCATTGTGCATTAGAGACATTTATATTTAATACATCAGCAATTCTGAAGCACTGAGTGAAATAGTTTTAATGTTCTTTATTGCTTAAAATATTGAGGCACGATGTAAAAAAAAAAAAAAAAAAACCTTCTTTATTGCTTAAAATATTGAGGCACGATGTAAAAAAAAAAAAAAAAAACACACACAATGGGGGTTGATTTACTAAAGGCAAATAGACTGTTCACTTTTCAAGTACATTTTCCCATAGGTAAGTCAATGTTGTGAAGCTCTGCTGACTTGTGCAAGAAAAAAATACTGGTATTTTTCTTGCATATGATTTTGTGTTCTTTTTATAGTAAGTTTTTCATTCACTCAACAAAGGAAAATTTCCCTTGCAAAGTGAATGCCCTATTTTCCTTTTGGTAAATCAACCCCGGAAGAGCTATAAATATAATAAATATATATATATTAATTATCCAATAACCAAAATTTTTGCCTGAAATTACCCAAAGGCCCATTTGCAGTATAAGAACTTTTGACAATGTTCAGGACAATGCAAGTCTGTAGATTTCAAGGTTTTAGGCATGTGCAGAGCAAGGACTTCTAAAGTCAATGACGACAGTTAGCTTTTAACAGGTGGAAATCTGAGGTAATGGGATTTTTTTTAAGATTAAAGCAGAATGCTTATTTTAAAATAAAGAAATAATTGAAGTTAGCCTAGTATGTAAGTTTTGGAATACATTTTTTCTTGACAAAAGTTTTCCTTCAGCATCAAGCAATAGCATGACTTAATTGATTAAAAGTTTTTGTTTTGTTACTGGGTAATATTTACTTTTCATAGTCAGAACAAATGTAGTTTTTGTTTTAATTACCTTAAAGCTGACTGAATATCTAAAGTGAACACTGAAAAATCGAAAAATGATTCAGTGAAGTTGATTTACTTAGGGATTTACTTTTCTCTACGAATGTTCACTGAGCTTAGTAAAAATAAAAGTGAAGCTGTCTTAATTTTGATTATAATTTCATGGGCAAGGAAAATTTTAATTTACAATAAAAACTGAATTTTTTATAGCACATGACTGGGTAATTGAAGTGAACATAGATATACCTTATTTAATAAGCCCAGCAAACATTCACTTTACTAACTACACAGTCTCTACTAATTAAGTAAAAACTCTTAGTGCTGCACACAAAACTTTGTCAACTTTGATACATTACTTACTACTACCTTAGCAACTGTATGGTGAATATGTTTTTATTTTTAATGTAACTAAAACATAAATTTATGTATGTATTATATGCCTCTTATTACAATTTGTATAATATTAGGTTGTTATGGATATATATTTTTTTTTTGAAAATAAAACATATCTAACAAGCTTATTAGTTTTAAATAAACGTAGCGATTTGGATTGAAACAAATACTGAAATGGAAACAATTAATGATAGTGGTTTAAGTCACTGTGGAATTGTTTAAATGTACCTGCTTTTCACTTATTCATAATCTGTTATCCAGAAACTGGAGCTATCATAGTTGGCTTTTAAGCATGGGAATGCACGCTGCAGTGTTTAAAATTTAAAAGGTTTTCCAGCATTGTGATCATGGTTAATACTCAGTTACACTTATTTATTAAAGATTTTGGAGTTCTTTCTTTCAATCTTTCTATTACGGATTTCCATAAATTATTCCTTTGTGCCTACTTAATAAATATTCAGCAATTTCCAATTTTTTTTTTGTAGAGATTGCATGTTTTGGATATAGTGCCTAAGAAAGGTTTCCTCTGAATACCCACCCAATCCATATACAGTATATAGGTGTGTGTATATACATTATATACTGTATACAGTATCTCTCAAAAGTGAGTACACCCCTCACATTTTTATAAATATTTGATTTTATCTTTTCATGTGACAACACTGAAGAAATTACACTTTGTAAAGTAGTGAGTGTACAGCTTGTATAACAGTGTAAATTTGCTGTCCCCACAAAATAAATCACCACACAGCCATTAATGTCTAAACCGCAGGCAACAAAAATGAGTACACCCCTAAGTTAAAAAAAGTCCAAATTGGGGCCAATTAGCCATTTTTCCTCCCCAGTGTCATGTGACTTGTTAGTGTTACAAGGTCTCAGATGTGAATGGGGAGAAGGTGTGTTAAATTTGGTGTTATCGCTCTCACGCTCTCAGACTGGTCACTGGAAGTTCAACATGGCACCTCATGGCAAAGAACTCTGATGATCTGAAAAAAATTGATGCTCTACATAAATATGGCCTAAGCTATAAGAAGATTGCCAAGACCCTGAAACTGAGCTGCAGCACGGTGGCCAAGACCATACAGCGGTTTAACAGGACAGGTTCCACTCAGAACAGGCCCCACCATGATCGACCAAAGAAGTTGAGTGCACGTGCTCAGGGTCATATCCATAGGTTGTCTTTGGTAAATAGATGTATGAGTGCTGCCAGCATTGCCGCAGAGTTTAAAGGGGTGGGGGGTCAGCCTGTCAGTGCTCAGACCATACACTGCACACTGCATTAAAGCCCACAAACAGTTTGCTGAAGACAAGCAGACTAAGGGCATAGATTACTGGAACCATGTCCTGTGGTCTGATGAGACCAAGATAAACTTATTTGGTTCAGATGGTGACAAGCGTGTGTGGCGGCAACCAGGTGAGGAGTACAAAGACAAGTGTGTCTTGCCTACAGTCAAACATGTTGGTGGAAGTGTCATGGTTTGGGGCTGCATGAGTTCTGCTGGCACTGGGGAGCTACAGTTCATTGAGGGAACCATGAATGCCAACATGCACTGTGACATACTGATGCCGAGCATAATTTCCTCCCTTTGGAGGCCAGTATTAAAACATGATAAAGACCCCAAACACACCTCCAAGACGACCACTGCCGTGCTAAAGAAGCTGACGGTAAAGGTGATGGACTGGCCAAACATGTCTCCAAACCTAAACCCTATTGAACAGCTGTGGGGCATCCTCAAATGGAAGGTGGAGCGGAAGGTCCCTAACATCCACCAGCCCAATGATGTCATCATGGAGGAGTGGAAGAGGACTCCAGTGGCAACCTGTGAAGCTCTGGTGAACTTCATGCCCAAGAGGGTTAAGGCAGTGCTGGAAAATAATGGTGGCCAAGCAAAATATTGACATTTTGAGCGCAATTTGGACATTTTCACTTAGGGGTGTACTCACTTTTGTTGCCAGCGGTTTAGACATTAATGGCTGTGTGTTGAGTTATTTTGAGGGGACAGCAAATGTACACTGTTTTACAAGCTCAGAAAATAGCACATTGCATATAGCACAGCATAAACCCCTCAGGATGATTCTAGACAGACCAATGAGTATTTAAAAAGTATTGTATACTTTTTAAAATCTCATTGGTCTGTCTAGAATCATCCTGAGGGGTTTATGCTGTGCTATATGCAATAGGCTATTTTCTGTGTTTGTCTATGAATTAGCCAGCCCAGCCCATACACACACTGTCACTCTATAAATTGTTCCTAACTGTTATACAAGCTGTACACTCACTAATTTACATATAGCAAAGTGTCATTTCTTCAGTGTTGTCTCATGAAAAGATATAATAAAATATTTACAAAAATGTGAGGGGTGTACTCACTTTTGTGAGATGCTTTATATGTACCGTATATGTGTGTATATATATATATATATATATATATATATATATATATATATATATATATATATATATATTTATTGACGGCAGAGGGAAAAAGAGAGAGCGCGAGAGAGAGAGAGAGAGGCATGGGTACTTTACCTGTGCTTGTCTCATTGTCTGCATTTCCTTGAGACTTTTTTAAATCAATTTTTTACATGTATTGAATTGGCAAGAAATTCATGGACAGAAGACTGAAGCACATCAACTTAGCAGTAAGCAGCACTTTGGCCCTGGTTGAGTTTAATATCTACCAAGAGCACTAGCTGCAGGTAATTCATGCTTTCATCCAATTATTGTGTGGTTGTAGTCTGTTTTTTACCCAAAATAAAGAAAAATAACAACTGGTAGGTTAAATGGCTTTCATCTATAATTGACCTTTTTGCTATGACTTCGATAAGGACATTGACCTTTAACCCTTTCGCTATCATGTCTCTGGTTCCAATTCTCTCTGCTCCACACTGATCCTGCCCCCCCCCACAACATTGATCCACCCACGGTATACAAGCTACACCGGCTTCCCTCCTCTGCCTTCCCGCCAGCTTTGCATGCTGCAGAGGAGCCACAGAGGAAACAAATATAAATATGGCCCTCACCGCCATTCTGACCCACCCTCTAGTGCTTCCACCTCACCGATCCATTGGTACCCCTCCTTGCAGTGCAGCCGGCTGGCTTTCCCTCTTTTCCAGTGTCTGCAGCTGCTGCTCAGGAGGAAAGTAGCTGTCAAGATTGAAAGCAGGGGCTGTTTAATACAAATGTTTACCGGACCCCTTTCTTTCCTGGATAAACATAGTAAGTGTTTGGTACCGATCACTCCTATGCTCATTTATTACTGTGGCAGTGGCATAGTAAACAGTGTTTACTATGCCTCAGTTTATGAATGAATAGGAGCCTCTATGCAGAGACTTCTATTCATTCATATGAACTGCAGCTGAGGCTGAACTTGTCTTTAGTCTCTGTCTCAAAAAAGAGACATCAGGGGTCTGTTTAGACCTCTGATGTCTCACAAAAAAAAAATTGTCCAAAATATAAAAAAATAGGATTGTAAAAATAAAATAAAAAAACATAGTAAGGCCTGGGTCACACAGGGCTTACTACAACATCAACCCTGTGAGACCATGTTTCCCATGTTTATGCACAGGTGTTCCATGCATTCCTGTACAAGCAGTTCCCTTGATGTCAATTGGGATGTAGCAACTGCACGGGCACAGCCGCTGCTCCCAATTTGACATCCATGTGGGTCCGGGTGCATCTCCCTGAGCGCAAACATTCTGTGTTCAGGGCCGTGCACCCTCACCGCACAAGTATGTCAAATTAGGAGCAGCAGCAGCTGATGCATCCCAATTGGCACGAATAGGACTGCCTGCACAGGGACGCATGGAACACTAAGACATCCCTGTGCAGGTAAACACGGCCCTCCACATACATACATTTTAGTATGTCCCACGGGAATGAGGCCTTATTTGGAATTTAGCAGGAATTTTTTAATTTATGTTGTGTTTGTGTCTGCTAATAATGATTTTAGTGGATTTTTTTGCAGTTTAATAAGCATTTGTGCAAATTTCGAGACCTTAAAAATCAGTAGCACCTTCCTTTTTTCTTCTTTCCATGTGCTTTCAGAAAATGTATGGTTTTGTTTTGTTTTTTACAAACTCTAAAAGCTGTAAGGGAAAAACGAAATCCTTCCGATTATTTTAGAAATTAGGTTATTTAAATTTTTGCATACATTCGATTTTCACCATTTCGCACAAAGGCACAATTTAGAATTTACACATATTTGTTATTTATTACCACTCAATACAGGCTAAGCTTTTATATTTAGTAAGAATTGTGTAGGGATTTTGTAAAATGTGCTGTGTTTGTACCGCTAATAAAGATTTTAGTGTTTTTTTTTTTTGCAAAAATATTGATGTGATAAACATTTGCACACATATCATGGGGTCTTAAATATCATTAGCACCTTCCTTTTAGTCTACTGGTCGTGTGTTTTCAGAAAATGTATGGTTTTGGGGGGTCTTTCACAAACTCTGAAAGCCGTATAGGAAAAATAACAAACTATGGAAAAACTGCAAAAATGGTCTGGCCACCATTTGAAGTGAAGTGCAGGACAGGTACTGGCAGTGAAAAGGATAAACTGTTTTCAGAGGACTGGGGCAAAAAGTTTAGTTTTCTTTAACCACTTGCCGATATACGTCGACAGAATGGCACGTACAGGCAGGAGGGCGTATATATAAGTCCCTCCTTTAGCCTGTCCGTGCCATCGGGAGAGCGCCGGGAGCGGCGTGCTCCTGCGCCGGTCGGGACCCCCCGTGAGTCCGATCGCGGTCCCCGCAGACTCGATCACCGCGGGGACCCCCGCGATCGTCTCACGGGAATGCTGAACGGGGAGATGCCGAGATAAACAGTATCTCCCCGTTCTGCCTAGCAACTAGTGACGCCGATCTCTGCTCCCTGTGATTGGAGCAGAGATCAGCATTCACTAGCTGACAGCCACGCCCCCCCACAGTAAGAAACACACCCCTAGGCATACTTAACCCTTACACTGCCCCCTTGTGGTTAACCCCTTCACTGCCAGTGTCATTTATACAGGAATTAATGCATTTAAATAGCATTAATTGCTGTAAAAATGACAATGGTCCCAAAAATGTGTCAAAAATGTCCGATGTGTCCGCCATAATGTCGCAGTCACAAAAAAAATTGCAGATCTCCGCCATTACTAATAAAAAAAAAATTATTAATAAAAATGCTATAAAACTATCCCCTGTCTTGAAAACGCTATAACTTCTGCGCAAACTGATCAATAATCGCTTATAGCGATTTTTTTTACCAAAAATATGTAGAAGAATACGTATCGGCCTAAACTGAGGAAAAAAAATGTTTTTTTATATATTTTTTTGGGGATATTTATTATAGCAAAAAGTAAAAAATAATGCATTTTTTTCAAAATTGTCGCTCTATTTTTGTTTATAGCGCAAAAAATAAAAACCGCAGGGGCGATCAAATACCACCAAAAGAAAGCTCTATTTGTGGGAAAAAAAGGACGTCAATTTTGTTTGGGAGCCACGTCGCACGACCGCGCAATTGTCAGTTAAAGCGACACAGTGCCGAATCGCAAAAAGGGGCCTGGTCCTTTGGCTGCAAATTGGTCCGGTCTGAAAGTGGTTAACAGGCTACATAATTTAAATAATGCAATGTCATATAAACTGGTTAAATTAAATAATAAGCTGTAACAGTAATAAAGATTTTTTTATAAATACGGAAGATCTGAAAATTTAAAACAAATTGTGAATAGGAGATAGGAAACATCAAGAAAGTTCAGCTGCCAACAGTTTGATAAACAAAACAGATTCAGCTTGCCATGGTATATGTCTTGCAATGAGTGAAAGAATTGGGAAGCCCAACTTATGATACCTAGTATGTACAGACTTGGAACCACTAAAGTACAGACCTGAGATCACAAGGTAGCCCTAACATACACATTACCATCCAACATCCGTGCTATCAACCTAACCTCCCTGTTAACCTATAAGAAAATAATATTTGTGTGATGACACAAAACCATGAATAATTAAAAAAAACTCAGCAGAAGAAGTATATGTTCAAATTGAAAAAAATGCTTGATTAAATGAATACAAGGGCAGTAAAGTAGAAAGAGAAATATATTGTTGATAAATGTACAAGTTATGCACTTAGCCCATAGTGATAGCATTTACAATATGCAAGTGGACAAAATAGAGATGGATGAGAATTTGGAAACACTGAAGTAAGCTTAGCATCACTATTCAATGCCATGTATTTGCAGCTAAAGCAAACAGAATCATGGAATGTATAAAAATAGAGATAGAATGTATAAGGCTTGTATAGTATTGCCTTTGTAAAAGAACATTAACAACAGGGTACACGTTTTGGTCACTGTATTATAAAAAAAGAAAAAAGAAATAGGTGTTTTGCAGAGCAATCACAGACAGGCAGGCTTACCTCAGTCATGTGATCTATTTTAAAGGTAAGACGTGGAAAAAATTCAAAATTACTCCTGCAGTGGGGCTACCCCCGCACTGCAAGGGTTAAATGCCGGTTTTGCTTAACCACTTCAATACCGGGGGCTTTTATTGCCTTCTTACCCAGGTATATTTTCAGCTGTCGCACCTTTAATTACAATTACATGGTCATGCAACACTGTACCTATAAGACATTTTTATCATTTTTTTCACACAAATAGAGCTTTCTTTTGCTCTCTTTTAATTACCACTATGTTTTTTTTGCTAAATAAATGAAAAAAGACCAAAAATTTTCAAAAAAAAAAACATGCTGTTCTCAGTTTCTATTATAAAATTTTGCAAATAAATAATTGTACTTCATAAATTTGGGTCAAGATGTATTCTTCTACATTTCTTGGGTAAAAATAACCCAAATCAGTGTTTATTATGTAGTCTGTGTGAAAGTTAAAGAGTCACAAACTATGGTATATTTATCTGAAAATTGATCAATATTGATGTACTGACACCCTAAATCACTTCTTGAGGTCCAAAAATGCCAGGAAAGTGCAAATACCGCCAGAATGACCCCTTATTGGAAAGAAGACAATCCAATGTATTTAGTAAGAGGCATGGCAAGTTTGTTTGAAGTAATTTTTTGTCACAATTTTTGGGGAAAATTTATTATAAAAAATTCACAATTGTCACCAGTGCAGTTCAGCGTTAACATATAACTGACATGGCAGTGACCAGGGATAGTGACTGGTGACAGTATGTAAGAAAAAAATATCTTTTTTTTCAATTTTTTTTCTTTTTTGTTTTTTATCGATTTTTTTAACACACTGTTACCAGTGCAATAATGTGTTACCATAGTAACCACTGGGAAAGTGATCAGAAGTTTGTTTTCTTTTTTTACGCATTTTAATTGCTTATACCAGTGAATTTCATTGCGTCAGTCAGTTACCTCAGCTATATAAGAAGTGTCACAGAGAAGACGCGTCAGTCAGCGGAAGCCTCCCATGTAGGCAGGAATGGCTGCAAATTCAACCATCAACATGGGGACAAGGTGCTTTAAGGGGCTACCCCAAAGCACCCTCCCCATGTTGAGGGCATGTGGCCTGGTATGGTTCAGGAGGGGGGGCGCTCTCTCCCTCTTTTCCTGCGGCCTACCAGGTTGCGTGCTTGGATAAGGGTCTGGTATGCGTTTTGGGGGGACCCCCTACACCATTTTTTTTCAATTTTGGTTCGGGGTTCCCCTTAATATTCATACCAGACCCAAAGGGCCTGGTAATGGACTGGAGGGGTACCATTGCTCTTTTTTTCAATAAGTTTTATCTATATTGCCAAGACCCAACAATTCATTACAGCCAGTTTTAAATGACAAATTTTTCTTTAGAAATGTAATTTTGCTGTGGTACTGTTCTAAACACAGGAAAAATGTGCCACTTTGCAGGCATACTATAGACACCCCCCAGGCACAATATTTAAAGGAATATTTCATTTTTTATTGTTTCACTTTAAGCACTTGGCGGCACAGTGGTGTAGTGGTTAGCACTCTCACCTAGCAGTAAGAAGGGTCGCTGGTTCAAATCCCAACCACGACACTTCCTGCCTGGAGTTTGCATGTTCTCCCTGTGCCTGCGTGGGTTTCCTCCGGGTACTCCGGTTTCCTCCCACAATCCAAAGACATGCCGGTAGGTTAATTGGCTTCTGTCCAAAAATTGGCCCTAGTATATGAATGGGGACCTTAGATTGTGGGCTCCTTGAGGGTAGGGACTGATGTGAGTGTGCAATGTACAGGGATAGGGACAATTGTAGACACTCGCTCAGGTTGAACTGGATGGACTGATGTCTTTATTCAACCTTACTAACTATGAAACTATTAAAAAAATCACTGCTCCCGAAAAAAAAATGCCATTTGTAAAAAAAAAATTTGCATTTATACATGTCTCCTGGGGCAGGACCCAGGTCCCCAAACACTTCTTATCAAAATAACTTGCATATAAGCCTTTAAATCCTTTGAAATTTTCATTTTCGTGTCCCATAGACTTTAACGGTGTTCGCGTGTTCTGACAAATTGTTTGCCTGTTCGCAAGTTTAAACTTTAAATACATTTAACTAATCCCTCACTTCTGTAGGCTTCCCCCTCTCTGACTGATCCTTTTGCTTTGGTGTTAAATCCATCTATTTCACTTTGACATCAATACGCACCTTGCAGGACCAGCAATCCTGCATTGCAAGTGAGGATACCAAGGGCATCCACAACTCTGAGCATCAAAGGGAAGAGAAGAGTGCCAGCTGGGAGGGGTAGGAGGGTATTGAGGGGTAAGGTAAGCAAAACCATTTTTTACCAGTGGCCTACAAAAATGAACATTTAATCAATGTAGTGTGGGGAAAACCATGGAGTTCAGCTTTAAATGATATGTTTAGGTAGCACTACTGTATTTTAGCTAATGGTAGCTGTAATGTATGCTACAAGCATAATCTAGCCCACATTGTGGAATGTCCATGATCCTGGATGGCAGGAGCAGACCAACTGCTTCTTATTTCTTTCCTGAATCATTCCTATGTAAACATGAAAACATAAATTGTTTTTTAACTTTCAATTGTATCTGAAAGTTTGTATTACATCAATGCTTATTAACATAATGACATTAAGTTTGATCTGACTTTATATGTTTTCTGATAGCCATTGGGACTTAAAGAGGTGTATCCCTTAAACAAATACTGCAGCTGCTGACTGTTAATAATCAGACACTAAGGATGGGCCCGGTGCTCGATGCGAACCCACGTTCGCATCGAGCACCGGGCGTTCGCTCGCTCGGCGAGCCCAGAACTATTTTGGCCGCTCGCATCACGTTCGTGTGATGCGAGCGGCCCCCGCAATGCATTGCGGCCGGCGCGGCCGACGCAGTGCATTGCTGGCTGATGATTGGCCAAGCATGCACTGTGACCCCGCATGCTTGGCCAATCACAGCCCCGGAAACTCGAAGAGCCATAATTGGCTACAGGCAGGACGCCTGTAGCCAATTACAGCTCAGGGGCTGTAGTACACGCCCCCCCCTATAAAACGCCGCCACGCCGTCTGCGCCGGTCACATGCTGTTCCGGCGCAGATTGAGCAGGCTGTTCCTGTGACACTCTGCTGCATTTAGATAGATAGAGAGAGAGATTCACTTGCAGAGATTGAGTTAGATAGATTCAGTTACAAAGATTGATTGACAAAGAGGGGCTTGTAGTGTGCTCGTGGCAGGCAGGCAGAGCTCCTATATTTTGTTACCAGAAGCACCTATAGGACTTGTAGTGTGTTCGTGGCAGGCAGGCAGAGCTCCTATATTTTGTTACCAGAAGCACCTATAGGACTTGTAGTGTGTTAGTGGCAGGCAGGCAGAGCTCCTATATTTTGTTACCAGAAGCACCTATAGGACTTGTAGTGTGTTAGTGACAGGCAGGCAGAGCTCCTATATTTTGTTACCAGAAGCACCTATAGGACTTGTAGTGTGTTAGTGGCAGGCAGGCAGAGCTCCTATATTTTGTTACCAGAAGCACCTATAGGACTTGTAGTGTGTTAGTGACAGGCAGGCAGAGCTCCTATATTTTGTTACCAGAAGCACCTATAGGACTTGTAGTGTGTTAGTGGCAGGCAGGCAGAGCTCCTATATTTTGTTACCAGAAGCACCTATAGGACTTGTAGTGTGTTCGTGGCAGGCAGGCAGAGCTCCTATATTTTGTTCCCAGAAGCACCTATAGGACTTGAAGTGTGTTAGTCCCATCACACACACAGAGCTATATTTTCTTCCCAGAAGCACCTATAGGACTTGAAGTGTGTTAGTCCCATTACACACACAGAGCTATATTTTCTTCCCAGAAGCACCTATAGGACTTGAAGTGTGTTAGTCCCATTACACACACAGAGCTATATTTTCTTCCCAGAAGCACCTATAGGACTTGAAGTGTGTTAGTCCCATTACACACAGAGCTATATTTTCTTCCCAGAAGCACCTATAGGACTTGAAGTGTGTTAGTCCCATCACACACACACACAGCTATATTTTCTTCCCAGAAGCACCTATAGGACTTGAAGTGTGTTAGTCCCATTACACACACAGAGCTATATTTTCTTCCCAGAAGCACCTATAGGACTTGAAGTGTGTTAGTCCCATTACACACACAGAGCTATATTTTCTTCCCAGAAGCACCTATAGGACTTGAAGTGTGTTAGTCCCATTACACACACAGAGCTATATTTTCTTCCCAGAAGCACCTATAGGACTTGAAGTGTGTTAGTCCCATCACACACACAGAGCTATATTTTCTTCCCAGAAGCACCTATAGGACTTGAAGTGTGTTAGTCCCATTACACACAAAGAGCTATACTTTGTTCCCAGAAGCACCTATAGGACTTGAAGTGTGTTAGTCCCATTACACACACAGAGCTATATTTTCTTCCCAGAAGCACCTATAGGACTTGAAGTGTGTTAGTCCCATTACACACACAGAGCTATATTTTCTTCCCAGAAGCACCTATAGGACTTGAAGTGTGTTAGTCCCATTACACACACAGAGCTATACTTTGTTCCCAGAAGCACCTATAGGACTTGAAGTGTGTTAGTCCCATTACACACACAGAGCTATATTTTCTTCCCAGAAGCACCTATAGGACTTGAAGTGTGTTAGTCCCATCACACACACAGAGCTATATTTTCTTCCCAGAAGCACCTATAGGACTTGAAGTGTGTTAGTCCCATTACACACACAGAGCTATATTTTCTTCCCAGAAGCACCTATAGGACTTGAAGTGTGTTAGTCCCATTACACACACAGAGCTATATTTTCTTCCCAGAAGCACCTATAGGACTTGAAGTGTGTTAGTCCCATTACACACACAGAGCTATATTTTCTTCCCAGAAGCACCTATAGGACTTGAAGTGTGTTAGTCCCATTACACACACAGAGCTATATTTTCTTCCCAGAAGCACCTATAGGACTTGAAGTGTGTTAGTCCCATCACACACACAGAGCTATATTTTTCTTCCCAGAAGCACCTATAGGACTTGAAGTGTGTTAGTCCCATCACACACACAGAGCTATATTTTCTTCCCAGAAGCACCTATAGGACTTGAAGTGTGTTAGTCCCATTACACAGACAGAGCTATATTTTCCTCCCAGAAGCACCTATAGGACTTGAAGTGTGTTAGTCCCATTACACACACAGAGCTATATTTTCTTCCCAGAAGCACCTATAGGACTTGAAGTGTGTTAGTCCCATTACACACACAGAGCTATATTTTTTTCCCAGAAGCACCTATAGGACTTGAAGTGTGTTAGTCCCATTACACACACAGAGCTATATTTTCTTCCCAGAAGCACCTATAGGACTTGAAGTGTGTTAGTCCCATTACACACACAGAGCTATATTTTCTTCCCAGAAGCACCTATAGGACTTGAAGTGTGTTAGTCCCATCACACACACAGAGCTATATTTTCTTCCCAGAAGCACCTATAGGACTTGAAGTGTGTTAGTCCCATTACACACACAGAGCTATATTTTCTTCCCAGAAGCACCTATAGGACTTGAAGTGTGTTAGTCCCATTACACACACAGAGCTATATTTTCTTCCCAGAAGCACCTATAGGACTTGAAGTGTGTTAGTCCCATTACACACAAAGAGCTATACTTTGTTCCCAGAAGCACCTATAGGACTTGAAGTGTGTTAGTCCCATTACACACACAGAGCTATATTTTCTTCCCAGAAGCACCTATAGGACTTGTAGTGTGTTCGTGGCAGGCAGGCAGAGCTCCTATATTTTGTTCCCAGAAGCACTTATAGGACTTGAAGTGTGTTAGTCCCATTACACACACAGAGCTATATTTTCTTCCCAGAAGCACCTATAGGACTTGTAGTGTGTTAGTGGCAGGCAGGCAGAGCTCCTATATTTTGTTACCAGAAGCACCTATAGGACTTGTAGTGTGTTCGTGGCAGGCAGGCAGAGCTCCTATATTTTGTTCCCAGAGGCACCTATAGGACTTGAAGTGTGTTAGTCCCATTACACACACAGAGCTATATTTTCTTCCCAGAAGCACCTATAGGACTTGAAGTGTGTTAGTCCCATTACACACACAGAGCAATATTTTCTTCCCAGAAGCACCTATAGGACTTGAAGTGTGTTAGTCCCATCACACAGAGCTCCTCTATTTTCTTTGCATAAGCACCCACAGGACTTCTAGTGTGTTAGTGGCATCACACAGAGCTCCTATATATTCTTCTCAGCAGCACCCACAGGACTTCTAGTGTGTTAGTGGCATCACACAGAGCTCCTCTATTTTCTTTGCAGAAGCACCCACAGGACTTCTAGTGTGTTAGTGGCATCACACAGAGCTCCTCTATTTTCTTTGCAGAAGCACCCATAGGACTTCTAGTGTGTTAGTGGCATCACACAGAGCTCCTATATATTCTTCTCAGCAGCACCCACAGGACTTCTAGTGTGTTAGTGGCATCACACAGAGCTCCTCTATTTTCTTTGCAGAAGCACCCACAGGACTTCTAGTGTGTTAGTGGCATCACACAGAGCTCCTCTATTTTCTTTGCAGAAGCACCCATAGGACTTCTAGTGTGTTAGTGGCATCACACAGAGCTCCTATATATTCTTCTCAGCAGCACCCACAGGACTTCTAGTGTGTTAGTGGCATCACACAGAGCTCCTCTATTTTCTTTGCAGAAGCACCCACAGGACTTCTAGTGTGTTAGTGGCATCACACAGAGCTCCTCTATTTTCTTTGCAGAAGCACCCATAGGACTTCTAGTGTGTTAGTGGCATCACACAGAGCTCCTATATATTCTTCTCAGCAGCACCCACAGGACTTCTAGTGTGTTAGTGGCATCACACAGAGCTCCTCTATTTTCTTTGCAGAAGCACCCATAGGACTTCTAGTGTGTTAGTGGCATCACACAGAGCTCCTATATATTCTTCTCAGCAGCACCCACAGGACTTCTAGTGTGTTAGTGGCATCACACAGAGCTCCTCTATTTTCTTTGCAGAAGCACCCACAGGACTTCTAGTGTGTTAGTGGCATCACACAGAGCTCCTCTATTTTCTTTGCAGAAGCACCCATAGGACTTCTAGTGTGTTAGTGGCATCACACAGAGCTCCTATATATTCTTCTCAGCAGCACCCATAGGACTTCTAGTGTGTTAGTGGCATCACACAGAGCTCCTATATTTTCTTTGCAGAAGCACCCATAGGACTTCTAGTGTGTTAGTGGCATCACACAGAGCTCCTATATTTTCTTCTCAGCAGCACCCACAGGACTTCTAGTGTGTTAGTGGCATCACACAGAGCTCCTATATTTTCTTTGCAGAAGCACCTATAGGACTTCTAGTGTGTTAGTGGCATCACACAGAGCTCCTATATTTTCTTCTCAGCAGCACCCACAGGACTACCGACTACAATGGCTGGAAGACCGCCAAGGGGAGGCAGAGCGTGCAGAGCCAAGAACACAGGGCAGACAGTCTCTGTTTCTAGTGGACGTGGCCGTGGACGTGGACGTGGTCGTGCATCGTCATCAGCACGTGGCCATGGGACACGCGCGTCTTTGTTTTCGGCAGCTGGACATGTGGAGCCGCATCATGCTGAAGGCTTGGTAGAATGGATGACCAAGCCCTCCTCATCCTCCTCATCCTCTCTCACCCAGGCTCAGGGTACTGACAGAGCATCATCAGCCACCCCTTCCCTAGACCCACCATGTCCTCCTGAGGAGTCCCCCGAACTCTTTGAGCACAGTGTTGGGTACATGCTCCAGGAGGATGCCCAACGATTCGAAGGCTCGGATGACGATACCCAGCTTGAGGAATCTGGCAGTACAGTTCCACCAGCTGCAGCTTACTGCCAGGTTTGCTCTAGTGGTGAAGAGGGAGGGGATGATGAGGTCACTGACTCCACGTGGGTGCCTCAAGGGAGAGAGGATGAGGAGGAGGACGAGGAGGAGGAGGATGCGGCGTCACATGTCCAACGAGGCAGGATGCCCCCTGGAGGCCAGGTAGAGGCCAGCACAGCAACTGTACAACACCGCAGAGCTCCGCCTGTGCAGGGCGCTGCCTCTGCACGTTATCAGAAAAGTTCTTTGGTGTGGGCCTTTTTTGAGACGAGTGCAGCAGATCGCACCACTGCTATTTGCAATATTTGTCTCAAGCGTATCTCGCGTGGCCAAAACATCAGCCGCTTGGGCACGACAAGCATGACCAGACATATGGCGACCTGCCATGCAGCTCGTTGGCAGGCACACATAAAAGACCCACACCAAAGAACTAAGCGGACCTCTCCTTGCTCCTCCTCAGCTGGGATCTCCATCCCCACTACACCTTCAGTCCTCTCTGAAAGCTGCTCTGAGAGGACTGAAGGTGTAGAATTCGGTGTGTCACAACCAAGTACTTGCAGTACACCGACGTCCGAATGCAGCAGGCAAATTTCCCTGCCCCAGCTGCTGGACCGTAGAAAGAAGTACACTCCCAGCCATCCACATGCCCAGCGGTTGAATGCTAGCCTTGCTAAATTGCTAGCACTTCAACTGCTGCCTTTTCAGTTGGTAGACTCGGCCCCCTTCCGTGAGTTTGTTCAATGTGCGGTTCCTCAGTGGCAGGTTCCCAAACGCCACTTTTTCTCGCGGAAGGCGATTCCGTCTCTCTACCGGCATGTGGAGGGCAATGTCCATGCCTCGCTGGACAGGGCGGTCAGCGGTAAGGTGCATATTACCGCTGACTCATGGTCCAGCAGGCATGGACAGGGACGGTACCTTTCTTTCACGGCCCATTGGGTCACTCTATTGGCAGCTGGGAGGGATGCAGGACAAGGTGCAGTAGTGTTGGAGGTTGTTCCGCCACCACGCCTCCAAAACGCGACTACTGCTACTGGTTGTGACACACCTCTCTCCTCCACCCCCTCCTCTTCTTCTTCCTCCAGTGCTCTGTCCTTGGAACCAGCGGTGCTCCGTAGGCGTACAAGGGGCTACGCAAGTACGCAGGCAAAAAGATGCCATGCCGTGCTTGCGCTGGTGTGTTTGGGGGACAGGAGCCACACTGGGCCAGAGGTTCTGGCAGCTCTGCAGGGGCAGGCCGAGAGGTGGTTGACGCCACGTCAGCTTAAGCCAGGAATGGTCGTTTCTGACAATGGCACCAACCTCCTCTCCGCCCTGCGACAGGGGCAGCTCACCCATGTGCCCTGCATGGCTCACGTCCTCAACCTGGTGGTGCAGCGGTTCTTGGGCAGGTTCCCAGGCTTACAGGATGTCCTGAGGCAGGCCAGGAAAGTCTGTGTGCATTTCCGCCGATCTTATAATGCCAGTGCTCGGCTGACTGAGCTGCAAAAGGAGCTGAACCTGCCCAAGAACCGCCTAATATCTGACATGCCCACCAGGTGGAACTCAACGTTGGCCATGCTGCAGCGACTGCACACGCAGCAGAGGGCCATCAATGAGTACCTTTGCGACTACGGCACCAGGACAGGGTCAGGGGAGCTTGGGTTTTTTTCCCCACGTCAGTGGAGCATGATCAGGGATGCATGCACTGTCCTCTCACCATTTGAGGAGGCCACGAGGATGGTGAGCAGTGACAGTGCATGCATCAGTGACACTGTCCCTCTTGTCCACCTGTTGGAGCATACGCTGCGTGGGATAATGGACAGGGCACTTGAGGCAGAACAGAGGCAGGAAGAGGAGGACTTCCTTGCCTCTCAAGGCCCCCTTTATCCGGACAGTGTTCCTTCTGTCCCACCCATCACACAGGAAGAGGATGAGGAGGAGGAGGAGGAGGAGGAGGAGGAGGAGGATTGTGTGAGCATGGAGGTGGAGCCTGGCACTCAGCATCAGCAGCAGCAGTCTTTTAGGGATGATGTACAGTCCCAACAAGCCAGTGGACTTGTACGTGGCTGGGAGGAGGTGGCTGGCGATCATGTCATCCTCAGTGACCCAGAAGACTCCGGACCGAATGCCTCAGCTAACCTACGCTGCATGGCCTCCCTGATCCTGCAAAGCCTGCGGAAGGATCCTCGTGTTCTTCGGATCAAGGAGAGGGACCATTACTGGCTGGCCACTCTCCTTGATCCGCGGTACAAGGGTAAGGTTGCGGACCTTATCTTGCCGTCGCAGAGGGAGCAGAGGATGAGACATCTCAGGGAGGCCTTGCAGAAAGGTCTGTGCAACGCGTTCCCAGAAACTGGGAGGCTACAAACTCCTGGTCCTGGGCGACGAGTTGCTGAGGCTTCGGTCAGTGGCAGAAGGAGCGGTGGGGAAGGTGGACGTCTGACCGATGCGTTCAGACAATTTTTTAGTCCGCAGCCCCAAGGTATGATCGGTTCCAGCAACCATCGCCAGCGTCTGATATACATGGTGCAGGAATACCTTGGGGCAAGGTCAGACTTGGACACCTTTCCCACCGAAAATCCTCTGGCTTACTGGGTCCTGAGGATGGATCACTGGCCAGAGCTTGCACAGTATGCAATTGAGCTACTGGCCTGTCCTGCCTCCAGCGTTCTTTCCGAACGCACATTCAGTGCTGCTGGAGGATTTGTGACTGATCATAGGGTGCGCCTGTCCACCGCCTCGGTTGATCGACTGACATTCATCAAAATGAATCAGTCTTGGATCACCACCAGCTACCAGGCACCTGAGGCGGATATAACCGAATAATTTTTAATGTCACATCCCTTCAAGACTGCCTATGCTGATGCTGAGTG
Organism: Lithobates sylvaticus; assembly: GCA_028564925.1. Lineage (NCBI taxonomy): Eukaryota > Metazoa > Chordata > Amphibia > Anura > Ranidae > Lithobates > Lithobates sylvaticus. The sequence continues at coordinate 32,265,071 of CM053033.1, read as the reverse complement.
ACTGTCCTCTTATGTTCACTGACTATCCTCTTCCTCCTCCTCAATGATCCATGCCACAGCACCAGTGCCTAAGGCACAATTTTTCAGCCCCTGTTTAACAGGGGCGTGTACTTACAATTTTTTAAAAAAAATGCTTCGCAACACGTGTGACTGCTGTGCTCCAAGTACAGTCTCTGTGAGGGCCGTGTTGCAGTGTTGTGGCACCAGCACCAGTGCCTAAGGCACAATTTTTCAGCCCCTGTTTAACAGGGGCGTGTACTTACAATTTTTTAAAAAAATGCTTCGCAACACGTGTGACTGCTGTGCTCCAAGTACAGTCTCTGTGAGGGCCGTGTTGCAGTGTTGTGGCACCAGCACCAGTGCCTAAGGCACAATTTTTCAGCCCCTGTTTAACAGGGGCGTGTACTTACAATTTTTTAAAAAAATGCTTCGCAACACGTGTGACTGCTGTGCTCCAAGTACAGTCTCTGTGAGGGCCGTGTTGCAGTGTTGTGGCACCAGCACCAGTGCCTAAGGCACAATTTTTCAGCCCCTGTTTAACAGGGGCGTGTACTTACAATTTTTTAAAAAAATGCTTCGCAACACGTGTGACTGCTGTGCTCCAAGTACAGTCTCTGTGAGGGCCGTGTTGCAGTGTTGTGGCACCAGCACCAGTGCCTAAGGCACAATTTTTCAGCCCCTGTTTAACAGGGGCGTGTACTTACAATTTTTTAAAAAAATGCTTCGCAACACGTGTGACTGCTGTGCTCCAAGTACAGTCTCTGTGAGGGGTTGCAGTGTTGTGGCACCAGCACCAGTGCCTAAGGCACAATTTTTCAGCCCCTGTTTAACAGGGGCGGGTAATTACAAATCTTGATCTAATAGTTCACAGCAGGGCCCATTCCTGCGCCCACCAAGAGTAACTATGAGGGCCTACAGTCTTGTGGCAACACCGTCCACCACCACCGCCAAAGGCCCAATTTTTCTGCCCTGTTCATCAGGTGCTTGCAATTACAAATCTTGATCTAATAACTCACAGCAGGGCCCATTCCTGCGCCCACCAAGAGTAACTGTGAGAGAGCTTACAGTCTTGTGGCAAAACCGTCCACCACCACCACCACCACCACCCCCAAAGGCCCAATTTTTCTGCCCTGTTCAACAGGTGCATGCAATTATAAATCTTGATCCAATAACTCACAGCAGGGCCCATTCCTGTGACCACCAGTCTCGTGGCTACACCAACATCTAATAGGGCAAATTTCTGCAGAGTATATACGCAGGCCCATACTTTCAAACATCCAACTTACAAACGACTCCTACTTGCAAACGGAAAGAGAAAACAGGAAGTGAGAGGAAATCTACCCCTAGGAAGGGAAATTCTATCCTGTTAGATTTATTTTGGGAAAAAAGTATCTCCTCTTTACTGATGCTTTATCACCAATCCTTGTTTCAATTAAAACCCCACTTTTCCAAAAACATTTGTCATTGGGACGGAAAGTGAGGTGACATGTTCTGAACAGATGTGCAAAGACAGCAAATGTTACAGGGGTGATAACCCCTCCCTATGTTCTCCAAAAAGCTTAAAAATAGATTTTTTTGGGATGGAGCTACACTTCATAATGTACCTGTTCAGATTCTACTTAAGATCAAACCTAAAGCCGCAAGTGGTTTTAAATGGCTTCTTTTTTTCCTTTACAAATGTCATTTTGTGCAAGGACAGTTCTAAACACGGGAAACACATGCCACTTCACAGGCATACTTTGGACACCCCCCAGGTACCATATTTAAAGGAAAATGTCACTTTTTTTTTTTCACTTTATGCATCATTAAAATGACTGCTCCCGAAAAAACGTTAGTTTTTAAAAGTTCTTTTTGCATTGATATATGTCCCCTGGGGCAGGACCCGGGTCCCCAAACCTGTTTTATGACATTAACATGCATATTGGCCGTTGTAATTAGCACTTTTGATTTCGAACGTTCGCGTCCATTATAACGTATAGGGTTCGAAAATTCGCGCGAACTTTCGGTCCGTTCGAAGGTTCTGGTTCGAACCGAACCCGGGGGTGTTCGGCTCATCCCTATCAGACACTTACCTGTTCCTGGGTTCAGCGATGCGGGGGGGTCGAAGCTCCGCTAGTCCACCGATCCGCTCGGCGGCGCCGGCATTGCAACTGTGGGCACCCGGCTGTGGCTTCACAGCCGGGCACCCACTGCGCATGCGCAACCGGCGCCGTGCGCCGTGATTGGCCGCACAGTCATCTGGGAAACGTGACAGGTCCCAGATGACTGGGGTGCCCTTCCTGCGCCCAGGGGAAGTGATGTCACCAGCTGAGGCTACGCAGGAGGCAGACTACGAGGGACCCCCTAGCAATAGGCATTTAGAGGTGAGAAACACTACTTTAAAGACCTAAAGGAGAAGTTTGGGATTGTAAAAAAACAAAATCAAACATACTCAAACATACTCACATCTATACTGCAGATTGGTGTGAAGCTGCAGGTGTCCCATGTCCGCTTCAAGACTGAAAACTGAACAATCACAGCCTGGAGTGACTCTGTGCCAGCTTGCAGTGGGCTTTGGCCTGCTGTCAGTTGATTCTGGCTACAGCAGTGCAAAGTAAGAGTACTTTTGTGAGCCAGGAGAGAAATGTGGGCAAAAAGCAGAAACCTTTTGGTGCCTAACCTTAAAAGTTAAAAAAAGACTTACAGGTTTGGGGTAATAAATAGTTATACTTTGTTTTAGACCGTATATAATATTATAAGCTACACCACTCCCATTCCACCACATCTCAAAGGTGCTCTATTGTATTGAGATCTGGTGACTGTGGAGGCCAATGGAGTACAGTGAACACACTGTTATGTTCAAGAAATTAGTTTGAGATGATTTGAGCTTAGTGACATGGTGCACTATCCTGCTGGAAGTAGCCATCAGAAGATGGGTACACTGTAGTCATAAAGGGATGGACATGGTCAGCAACAATACTCAGGTAGGCCGTGGCATTTAAACAATGTTCAATTGATACTAAGGGGCTCAAAGTGTGCCAAGAAAATATCCCCCCACACCATTACACCACCAGCCTGAACAGTTGATACAAA